>JANTOQ010145372.1:0-25145 GCA_027564595.1 Bythotiara depressa | reverse complement strand
GTGGTTTTTCCCCACGATTCTTTTGTTACAAAAACCACGACGAAATTCAAGAAGGCAGGTTTTCCTATAGACAGTCAGGTATTGGCTTTCCATTATATTATGAATAAAGCAAAGAATCACACATAAAATTGAAAAAGTATGATTTTCTAGGATGAATTGATGTAATGCAATAGAAGAACCACAACTTTATACTGTGAATTCATGTAATAAAATTGAAGACTTGAGACATTATACTTATGAATTCATGTAAGAAAATCAGAGAATTCCTGTATATTGTACAAATTCATGTGGTGAAATCTAAGAATCATGAATTTATACTACAAATTTACGTAAACAAATCGAACAATTATGGCTTTATCTCAAGGAATGACATTGTGAAATTGAAGAATCATGAATTTATATACTGTATTAATTTACTAAGAAAACAGGAGAAATGAGGATTTGTCCTACAAATTCACATAAACAAATTGAAGAATTGCGGTCAATAATGGAATTAAATAACAATAAGTCTCATTAGTTGGAAAGCAACGATGATAAATACAAACAACATAGTTCTTTGAGCTAAAAAGACCTTTTATAAAAATAAAACATCTTTTTAAATTACTACTCCCATCTTTGTTATCAAATTTTGTGTATTGTCTGGCACATCTGTAATTTGATTCAACTCTCCAAAAATAAAATATATTGAAAATATAATTGGACCACATTCACAGGGGGTAACTAATGTATACTTACATTAGTTTTAAAACTCTTATGAGTTTTTGTAACCTTTTTTTACTCTTGTTTTTTGCTTCGTTTTCCCCCCCAGAAATTCTTTGATCCCGTTATTTTTCATTTTAAGGTAGTTTTGATTCCTATTTTTAAATAAAATGGTCATATTTGAGGATTACATGCAAATCTCATACCCCTTGATAGAAGAGAAAAAAATGATTATTAATAATAAATGAATGTGTACGCTTTTGATAAACACAAACTATTCGAAAGTTTTAAAACAAAATAATGCGTAATTCAACAAAACAACACAGTATTAATTACCACATCTAATACATCTTTCAGCTGAATAATACGTTGGTATCGGCTATTTTAGTTCGGCTAAAATAACATTGGTTATTTGTTAGATCAGCTATTTAGCCATTCATAGCCAATGTATTTCGGCTATTTAGCCGTTTCATAGCCGATGTGCTTCGGCTCTTAATCAACTGTTAGCCGAATTGAATTGGAACAGTTAATAAATTTAGCAGAACTTAGCCGATTACAAATGGCTAACGATCGGCTTAATAATAGCCAAAATTTGGACACCGTCCCTAATAAGATATTACTGTATAAAATTAAGAAGCAACAATACATCAAATTATAATTGAATTGAATTAGTATGGTTACTCTTTTTAGCAAGCTTGTGTTAATCTAACTGCTAGAAGTTGTTGTTGTTGTTTTACATTTCCATGCTAGCATCATCGTTGGTTCAGTATTTCCGGCTTGAAACGTTTTAACAACTGGATTAAATGTTTTTTTAAACTTCTTAATTAATCCATTCAGATTAAATAAAAGAATAGCAACGTATTAATAAACACATGATTTGTGAAGCCCTTGCTTTTTACTCACCATATTTCACCCCTGTTTTATGTATAAGTTGATTCGTTGTCTGTCTGATTCTTTCTAGTCTTCAACCAGGGGGTTCCCAAAACACAAAAATAGACGTTAAATACCCTGTATATGGTTATTAACTGCTTTGGAAACCTTCCTGATTATAGTAGTTTTAGAGCTATTTATAGACTTAAATGGACCTGGCCCCACTAGGGGCACTTACAGTGTGCTCCCAGCTATTCATAGTTCACTTCGTTTGCGTTAGTTCCGGCTGGAACGAAATATTAACTGGCATGTCTGATCTACCAAATCAACAACCAACAATATAGACTTCACAGTCATTCTATTGAAAAGCATGCCAGAATTTGTCATCAACATTAATTTGTGCCTGAATATATTACTTGCATGTGATAGTTGTATACATTGAGTCAATAGTAGGCTAGAGGTTGTTAGAAAATAAGTTACAAAAGAATCTGTTTCTGTATTATATACTTCTTTACAGCTGGTTTCCATAGTGATTATTATCTTGTATTCTGGAATATATTTGCTCAGAAATGTTGAACAACTTCTTAGTGGACTACCTAGATAACAGAACAATAAAAAATTATGTTTGCGCAAAACAAATTGTTGTAAGGGATTCCAAGTTAAATGACTACTTGTATTAATGATGTTTATATCGAATCTCTAATTTTCATTTTAGTTGAGTTCCAACTCAGTGTAATAAAGTATATATAATAATATATGCATAAAATTATTTCTGTACTAATTATCTGAGTTTTAATTATATACTGTTGAGAAAGTTACTTTTAACATTATTGTTTACAGCTGCAGAGGAGATGCGGATTCCTGCAGAGAAGCAGATTGTGTTTACTCCTGAAAAAAACTGTTATTCACCAGTGATGATGTGGAAATATCCTGAGTCAAGAATCATAACAAATATTCACATTTCTCCAGTTCCATTCCATGTGTCTAATCATCTTCAAGCAAAATGGGTTGAAAATACTTGTGCAGGCAATGTGAGTTATGTTAGAAACAAATGTATGGCCAACTTATGGAGTTTTCTTTTCATATTGTTTTGCCAACCCATATTCTGTACCACACACTACATCGATCTCATAGTTATGTTGGTCATCTGTTTATTTATACATCATTTATGGTCAGTATCTAGAATGAGTTAATATGTTTATGAGGTAATTTTGTGAAATTTGGTTGGCAAAATAAAAACAAAAGAAAACTCTATTGCTATGATGCAAACAAAGGTTTAATGCAATTAAATGTACATGTTTCAAATTAAATAGTTATTATGATTGAAAATTGAAAATTGAAAATTTGACTGTTTGTGTGTTTGATAGTATTTCATTGTATATGGTAAACTGAAAAATGATCTTGTGTGAGATATTCCATACAGTATAGATTTAGATATAGATTTCCAAGCACTTTAAATTTATGAATTTTCCAGTGGGTGAATGAGTACTTTCCAGGGTAACATCATTTTAAGGTTGTTTTAGGTGAAAGTTTCAGGGATAAAATTATTCCTTTGCTGAAATTGTTCAGAACTCAAACCGTGAGATGATATTAAGTGCAAATGAGTTTCCATTTTCAAGTGAAATCATTTTTAAGAGCAGAATTTTAAATCTGTGAGTACTGTCCATAGTCATCTTCATAATACTATATCATTTAATTTTCTTTAAAAACTTCAAGTTGCTAAACTTTTACTGTTAGTTTTGGAGTACAAGATCAACAACATCTGTTAATTATCAAGAATCATAAAGATTTTGTTGATATATTTATACCAATGCATGTGATATATTGCATATAAAACAATCTTTCCAATTTTTTAAACTTTGCTTTCCATATAAATCTATAAACACTTTGGATTTTGATAGCTCTTTTTAATCTTTCGTTCTTATAGTTTACACAGCGTGACAAACATTTACTTTGACCATTACAAGCTCTTTGTTATGAAGTATTCCCCATTATGTATTTATTAATTAAAGTGTTCTTGTATCAATTTTAGATACCATGCATATTAGAATACTGGGATGGATTGAGACACTCATTTGTTAAACATGAGCACTTCTATTTATCTGAGAATGATTCATTTAATCTTGAGTTGTGGAATAAAGAAAGTGTTTCATTAGCAAACTATGTTCAGTCAAAACTATGGCGTGTGATCATTGATATTCCACATGATGTGAAAGACACAAGGTTAGATCAGAAGAATACTTGTGAAACTTGAAAACAGACCTTTTAAAGTTTTATTTGTAGGTGTAAACAATCATGTCAGAAATGAACAATTAACCCCCATAATACAATTATGTATCCTCTCATAATACAATTGTGCATGAAGTTGCAAGAATCAAAAGTTTTTGGTGCATTTTGCACAATTATTCACCACTGCTGCATCATGCATCAATACTTTTTTCTTTAAACTTTGAACTCTTAGAAATTTAAAAACACGAACCATAGGAGCACTTTTGTATATTGCTTTATTGACATTGCTTACACACATACAACACACAAACATAATCATGGCATAATGCATTTTGTAAAGAGGTTATCCTTCACATTGTACTGTGATGGGATTTGTATTACCAACATGTAGTGTTAGTGGTATATATTTTATATGGCTTGCCTCCGTAATTTTAAGGCATATAGCTTGTCTATTTTATCCAGAATGGGCCACAAGCGAAGTCCTGGCTGCATTTAAAGCACCCATTTGTGCTATTAAAGCTTATTCCATCGGCTCTATGAGTCAAATGATATGCCTCCACTTAACCAGACAACTCCTGCACTTGACCTAAGGATTAACAGAGAGGTTATTCTCTGAACATTAAATATCATCAGTGGTGGTGCTCAAACTCAGAACCCTTGGATTGTGAGCCCACATTTCTAACCACAGAGCTAAGGTATTGGTAGGTCACTACCCCTGTACTACAGCTCTATAAATAAATAAATGAGAGAGTATTTATATTCTGCTATTCTCTCCTACAGCTTTGCAAATAATGATGGTGACGATGATGATCAAATTCAAGACTACTTTTCATTAGTCCCTGCAACATCTTTAGCAGCATGTATGAAGGTCAACTCTGTATATGGACCTCAATTAGTTCCAGCTCTAGAACTGAAGATTTCTGTGGCAGCTTTGAACATCATGTTAAACAACAGCATGGCCTCACTTGGTCAAAGTAAGTCGGAAATAATATATTACAGAACTGTAGCTTGTTTTTTATAAATAATCAATATTTAACTTTTATAAAGAGAATTTATATCAGATAATGATTTATTTGTATAAAGTAAAAATCATAAAAAATCGGCTGCTTTGCTCCCACTTGGAAATTAACCAGTCAGTACTAGAAATATTTTATATATGACAATAACCCATTGTGCTTAGTGCACTGAGCAAAACAACAGGTTTAAAACATTTTCAAGTTGGATTTAAAAGTTGCTTTGTTTAGTGTTTGTATATTACCATCATTACTGATAAATAATATCGACATGTTATTTACACTTGTTTATCACTTAATTTCAGCATCACCAACTCACCTAAAACCATTCTACGTAGATGATGGTGGTGTTTATCCAGAGACAATAGAAGCAATACGTATTTGCTTTGATGAATTACAAGTAACATCGACTTTGGTAAACAAAGCACACATGAGTTTAGATTTGTCATCAATGATGCACATTAACGTGATCGATTTTACAAACCTCTGCTGGGTGGATTTCTTGAATCCAACTGGAGTTTCACTTCAGATGAAGATGGTATGCATGTTTTGTTACTGTCTTCTTAACACATGTTGACTGTATCAGTAAGTAATTTTGATTTTGAAGATAGACTGTTCAACCAGGGTATTGGAAAACATTTTTAAGAATTGGAATGGAATAGAAGTTACAGAAAAATAGAAGGTCTTTCAGTGCTGCACATTTCAACAAAATAACTGTTGAGAGAAGATTCCTTACTGCTACAGTCAAACAACTCTTAATGCTATTATTGTTCACCAGCAAAGTGAAGTAACAATATGTAGACTGAAACCAGTAGTGTGGTTTTCAGGTATGACACCATCTTTAAACCAGATTGTCCCCAAGGAGGAGAACATGTGAACATTGCTAACATAATCTTCTTAATTCTTTCAGCCACTTTCAATCGAAAAATCCATAGACAATTCCAAAGACATGGCAGAAATTAATCTTGATATTGGGAATGCTGAAATTTACATTACCCAAACATCTATCCACGCATTGGCTTTTACTTCCAAAGCATGGAGGAACATGTTTGAAGAGGAAGCAGAAGTTATTATTTTCAGTCGTTATGTGCTTTGCAATGAAACACAAGATACATTACATTTACAACAGGTACATGGATAAATATATATTTGTGGCACATTCCATCCTATTATGTGTTTAATCACTTCATTTCTCAAATCATTTTCTACATCATAATGCAAATGTTTGTTTGCATTTGTACATTTAACTACAAACTTAGTCAATATTTTTTTACATTTATGGGATTTTGGACCCCATCCCAATTCATGTTTTGCCACCTTTCCATCAAATATGCAAATAACAAGAATGGGAGTAATTGTTAACGAAAACATGGTAAGTACCAAATTTGTGCTTATCAATGTTTTCATGGTTTTCTGATGTCACAAAGCACACAAATGAATCAATTAAGTAGCTAGTGAATCCCCTTGTTCATCTGTGGTATACTTACTTCATTCCAAAAGTCATTGGTAAACTGAAAATGGTTAACTCATCTCTATTCACTCAAACATCACTTGTCCTGAACTAATTTTGGTTAATCTAGCACATTGTGCTAAATAATCATGACCACGTTTGTAGATGCACATTTTAGCATATATCTATAAGGTCAGTCAAATAATGTTTAAAAAACTGTGTGGTTTTGTAGTAACTGAAATGGCTTCAAGATGTGATACCATCGACGATGGTATAAGATTATTGGCATAACATTAATTGATTCGGTAAAAATCATGTAGATTAATATTCATGCCTAAATATATTCAAATTATTTGTGTAAAATGTATTTTATATTTGATAATTAACTCGATATCTTCAAATAATTTATATTTAAAAGTATATAATTCTCCGATTTCTAAATAATTTACCTCCCTAACTATCTAATTCTTTTTATCATTATTTTGTTTTGAAAAATAATTTTAAAAACTTTTTCTTATATGGTTGTTTAAAATGAGCTTCAACTCCCCTCCACAACAAAATCGACATGTTTTAATTCACGTCAAAATCTTGTAAACACAAAGAAGGTTTATCTGACCCACAGCTTTTATTTTGCATTCTAAAGATTTACATTTTAAATGAGTAGAATGTGAGCATTCACAAATGCTCAAAAATATGTTTTTAATCTTTATAATTTGTATTATAAAAATCAGTTAGGAAAAACTATATATCTCCCCGTTTTCATGTAACCCAAATTAAATTTTATACTTCTCCTTCAAAATAAACATTACTTAATACCTTAGCTTTTATGGGGTATAGAAAAAGTAATATCGAAACATACTGTCTATAGGAAACCTGCCTTCTTGAATTTTGTCGTGGTTTGTGTAACAAAAGAATCGTGGGAAAAAACCACGAAAATGCATGCGTGGTTTTCTATCGTGGTTTTAATAGCATTGTCTCAAAAACAATGAAGGAAGAATCACAAACATAAATTCCAGGCCCTACGACACATAATTTTAAGTGAGGGGGCTAAAAAATTTTTTTCCTAAATGCCCCCCACCATGGTTGGGGGGAGAAGAATTTTTTTTAATCTAGTTGCTCTAAAAGTGCTATTTCAGTGATTTTTGGGGCTGCCTGGGCATAAAATAAACATTGATATTACCCCAAAAGCAATAAAAACCATGTTTTCTTTATATCTAATTTTATAATTTAATACTTTGCAAAAAAATGTGTCATAGGGCCTGAATTCCACGGTCATGGTTCGTGGTTTTTGAGAAAAATCCAAGATCGTGGATCGTGTTTTTTATAAACCCAGGATCGTGGATAACGTTTCTGTATTGTTTAAGTTACTAATGTAATTCATTGGAAAATTATTTTTATTGTTCTATTTTAGCTTTTTTTCTTTCTCTCAAAGAATTCCCAGAAGAACAAGACAAGTTTTGCTTCTTTCATGTGCAAAAATTCGATTGACTGACTATGTAATAATACCTGGTTTCTATTACACGCAATACTGTTCAACAGTATTGCGTGTAATACAAACAGTTGTATGAGCACATCTTGGGAATAACAAATAATATAAAGAAGGTAATCTCAATTGCATATTAGTTTAAGTTTAAGTTAAAGGCAAAGATTTCTTATTTTTTACATGCTGGTTAGTGTTACAAGGTAATTATGTTAAGTAATCATGAGGTAGTTTACATAGAGAATGAGAACCATGTAGAGTTGTTGTTTTTATCATTCAGGAGAATAAGCGTCTTTTCTTATAAGAATGTTTAAAATAACGGGCAGGTATTTAATCACGACGCCAGCTGGAACGTTTAAAGAGTTTAAAATTGAATGAACGTTGTAAAATTAAATATAAATACTAGGGCATGCAAAGTAAATCTTTAGAATAACATTTCTCTTTACAGTAACATTGAATGTGCGTGGTACAGTTGTGTTCATGTTACATCCGAATGTGCTACTATATCTTCTGAATATAGCTTCAGCTTTGACCTTTACATATATAAGCAGACTGGTTGTCTGGCTAAGGAGAAGAACAGCAGAAGTTAATAATCAGAAGCTAGAGAATAGGAAAATCGGCCAGGAAAAGGCTTTCCTGATCGTTATCTAAGTCACAAAACATGGCATAAATCTCTTTAATTATAGACTGGAGACTGGTGAGGGAAGCTACATTTACTGGTCTAGATAAGGCAAAAATGTCAAATTTTCTAGCATTCCAGATCGTTTTCTAAGGAAGAAAAATCGTGAAATCGGCCGTGAGAAAGCATTCATGATGTTTTTTAAGGCTAGAGAATCGGAAAATCGCCCTGGAGAAGCATTCCTGGTCGTTTTCTAAGGTAGATAATTCGTGAAAATGGCTGTGAAAAAGCATTAATGATCGTTTTCTTAGGCTAGAGAATTGGAAAATAGGCCGTGAAAAAGCATTCATGATCGTTTTCTTAGGCTAGAGAATCGGAAAATCGGCTGTGAAAAAGCTTTCCTGGTTGTTTTCTAAGACAGGAAAATCGGGTAATCGGCCATGAGAAAGCATTCATGATCGTTTTCTTAGGCTAGAAAATCGGAAAATCGGCCGTAAAGAAGCATTCCTGGATTGTTTTCTAAGGCAGAAAAATCGTGAAATCGGCCGTGAGATAACATTTCTGATTGTTTTCTAAGGCTGGAAAACCTATGATTGTCCATGAAAAGGCATTCGTGATTGTTTTCTAAGGCTAGAGAATCGGAAAATCGGCCGTTAAAAAGCATTCCTGGTCGTTTTCTAAGGCAGAAAAATCGGGAAATCGGCCGTGAGAAAGCATTCATGATCGTTTTCTTAGGCTAGAAAATCGGAATATCGGCCGTAATAAGCATTCCTGATTGTTTTCTAAGGCAGAAAAATCGGGAAATCGGCCGTGAGAAAGCATTTCTGATTGTTTTCTAAGGCTGGAAAACCTATGATTTGTCGCTGAAAAGGCATTCATGATCGTTTTCTAAGGCTAGAGAATCGGAAAATCGGCTGTTAAAAAGCATTCCTGATTATTTTCTAAGGCAGAAAAATCGGGAAAACGGCCGTGAGAAAGCATTCACGATCGTTTTCTTAGGCTAGAGAATCGGAAAATCAGCCGTGAAAAACCATTCCTGATGGTTTTCTAAGGCAGAAAAATCGGTAAATTGGTCGCGAGAAAGCATTCCTGATAGTTTTCTAAGGCTGGAAACCTATGATTGTCCGTGAATAGGCATTCATGACCATTTTCTAAGGCTAGAGAATCGGAAAATCGGCTGTTAAAAAGCATTACTGATCGTTTTCTTAGGCTAGAGAATTGGAAAATCGGCCGTGAAAAAGCATTCCTGATTGTTTTCTTAGGCTGTGTTATCGGAATATCAGACATTTTTCTTATTCATGTAAGTAAGCATTAGTTATATTAAAAAGGCCCTGGGAACGAGGTTGAATGCCACGGCTAAAATTGAAGTGAAAAATTGTTGCTCGATAACATACATCTTCTCATATATCCCTTCCTACTGGTGTTTTCTAAGAAATATGAAATAAACATGTCTAGACATCTCCTCAATGAATGATTTGAAACAAATTTTCGTAGAAAAAAATTACAGGGGGTCATTATTTTCGCTTGAGAATTCATTGTCAACATTTATTGAGAAATAATTAATTCTTCCACCGTCCTTTTTCTTTTAAATATAAAAATGAGTAAGAAATAAAGAGCAAGAAAAGAAAAGAGCTTTGTTTTGCAGGCTAAGATGGATGGTACAGACAAAATATAATTACAACATTAAACATAACTTTTGTCTGACTATCTTTTGTTTGTAAATACACAAGTGGTTCGTGGTTTTTAAAAATCGTGTTTCAAAGAATTTGTGTTTTTATAATTTGTTAAATACACGTCGTGGTTCATAGTTTTACATATCGTATAATTCGTGTTTTTTTAATTTCGTGGTTTTCTAAGCTTTAAAAACCACAAAGGAATACAGGATGAATACAAGATGATAATTTCCACGATTTCAAGAAGGCAGGTTTTCCTATAGACAGTCACATGATGAATGTATACAGTATCCTTAATTAGAAATGGAATACTCTAATATCCCACTGCATTACAGTATGATGGCATACTAGGAGTGTTATATATATTGTTATGTTTTACAATTTACTTTTCAGACGAACACGGATGAAGACATCATACTATATAGTGGGCAGGTGTATCCATATAGTTGGTGTTCACTGCAGTCACTAACTCTTCGTTTCTGTCTTGAATCTGCTGGTGACTGGAAATGGTCTGAACCTGTAAATTTTGATGAAAACAGAATAGTCACCAGAGTACTGGATCATAAAGGTTATGCATCACAGATATTTGTGGAAGTCAAACAACTTGCTGGTGTTCAGAAACAGGTATAAAATATTGCATTGCTTATAATGTTCTATAAATAACCAAGCGGTGATCAGCAAACTTTTGATAGCTTAACATTTGTGTCATTATTTATGTATGCCTTATCGTTTATATTCCAAATAATGATTTTAACATGGAGTGTTGGCCTAGCGGTTAAGGGCATAACGTGTAATTTCTTTTAAATGGCTGGTGAAATATAATTCACAAACAACCTCACTTTTAGCTAAATATCCTTTAATTGTGTGCAACATAAAAACTATTCACTTAGATTTTGAAAAACAATGGGTGCTCTTTACAAACGTGTGTCATAAAACAGAACAGTGATTATTATTTCAATGGTGCATAGAAGAAGCAGATTTACATGCAACATTTATGACCTGCTACAATAAAATCAGGTGTTATTTTTTATTATGACTCCACCACAGTGATTATTTTGTAATTGTCCATTACATGGCTAATCATAGATTGAATCAAAGAAAAAAAATTAATTTGGTATGTGGCTGAAGAAAATACCTTACACTATTTGCCCAACACATGGCTAATCATAGATTAAATCAAAGAAAAAAATAATAGTTTGGTATGTGGCTAAAAATGGATTTTTGGAATTTTCACAAAAGAAAACCGGGAAATTCCAATAAATGACAGAGATAGGTCAAAACGAAATAAAAATGTGACTCACGCTAAAAGAAAGAAAAAACCCACTTACGTATGGAACTTTACGGATATTTTTGGATAATTGACACCAAGTATGAATGAACTACCAGGAAAATTTTCAAAAATGGGAAAATTCCAAATACATTTTGAGAAAACGCTTTTGAAACACAGACCAATCTGAAACAACACAACCTAGGGTCTGTTATCACCATGGAAAATGCCCCCTTTCGTGGCAATGGTTTGGGTCAATTTGAGGAACAAATGTCCGGGGAATTTGTCGCTATGTGACCCACAATTGAATATGTTAAGATTAACCAGGAACCCTTAATTGCTCCCTAAACAACTTGTGATATATATGAAGCATTACAAAATGTAAATAATTATAGATTTTTCTCTATTATATATATATATATATTTCAAGTTAATCACAAATATTATGTGCCAAAACCAGCCTACAGTGTAAATTTTAAAGAATAATTTAAGCTTCTTTGGAGGTCCTAAATTAAGTAAAATTAAAAAACATTTATAGTAGTGCTACACTCTATTCCACTTGTTACGAATGAAAGAAAGTAATTGTGAGAATGGAAAAGGGTAAGAAGAGTGGTTCGTTTTACTAAGCTACCCTTTTATCAAAATATGACCGAAAAGTGAGGATCAAGTCACATAAGGCATATTGGCACTTTTCCACGACAAATTTTGCATTGTTCCCGAGTTTCTTGCATTTCAACTGCAGTTTGTTAGTAATAAAAGTTAATTCATGTTAATTGTGCTATCTAACCTTTATTTTCAAAAATGGTTGTATTGGTTACCATGATTTCAGGTAAAATGGCGGACAAGGCAAATAAGTACACCATACCCCAACCTCGTATCTAGGGCCTCGTTCTCTTTTTGATATTGGAGGACGATATCAAAATTAATATTCCGCTATCAGTTATATTAAAAAGGAAAAAGGATCTGGGAATGAGGTTGATCATGCCCGGGCCATTATATCTCAAGAATGACAAATACTTAAACAACCATTTTTGGTTAAGTTACTAACCTATTGACTTGTCATTTGAAGTAAGATTGTTGCTGGAAAATATTTATCAATGTAGAAGAATTTAGAAATGGCACTTACTCTTGACTAGTTAATGAAATGAGGTGCAAAGATATTTTTTCTTGAACCTTAGAAAGGCAACTTCAGTTGATACAGGTTATAATTTGGCCTCTGACTGTAAAAGTTGACCCCACCTAGCTGATAAGCTATAACACGTTCTTTTGTTTACTTCTTGCTAAGAGAGAGCATTGGACTAAATATAAAGACCAAAGGCAACTAACAGTTACAATCTTTATTCATTTATTTATTTATTTATTTATTAACAAATATTTTTTACAGGGTAAAAACACTTCAACAATATACATATTTACATATACTGCTGTTATCAATCAACGTGTCCTGTATAAATAAAATGTTAGAAAGAAGAAAAAAAGTTAATATTTGAGAGTGAAAAAAAAAAATCAAAAAAATCAACAAAATCAACAAAAAAATCTATAGAAACACTTTAAATCACTGAGATAAAATATAAAAAGTAGTTTCGAACTATGAAGGTAATGTATGCTCATCATTCCGTTGGAGGAATTTAGTATACAATGTGGCTAAGTGTAATAAACAATTTTAAAAGGTTTAAAACAAATGGTCTTGTGGTATTTAAAAAGGGTAAAGATAGCTCACGAGGAGGTAAAAAAATGGCAATAGAGGGTGTAGCTAGCTAAATGCTTCAAAAACGCTATCTTTCTTAAATACATGGTTTGTCTTTATATTCACTACCAATAGAGAAGTTTTGTGTATACAGTGTACCATTACTTAGTCATTACCTATGCTACAAAACAGGACAACCAATGAAATAAACATCGCTGCCACAACATTGCTGCCATATTTTTTAAGAGTTTATTGTGCCCATGTGACATATTTTAGATTTTACGGTTGCCGATCAAAATAAACAATAAACACCAACAAATATTCATGATATTTTCCATCCACCGAACCTACTAGATGCTGAGAGGAATTTTGAACTAATGAAGTTTTCATGTTGATTCTTGTAAGCACTCTGTTAATATGCAAAATGTGATTTTCATGAAAGACTTTGTGAATTATACTTTTCATACAGTAATCATACAGAAGTGAAAGCAGGTGTGCACACGTGCAACATTCATTTAAATAACGTTTAAATAAATATTTTTTCTTCTCTTGAGTATACATTTGTCACACTACGTCGTAAATTATTTTAGATCTTAGTTATTTATTTTGTTTCATATATATTGTTACATAATTACAGGCAAATATAATGTTCGTTAAATATTTACAAATCGTAAACTACATTATATAATATGATATCACTTCTTCGTCGTATCCCCTTGACATCGTATCTCATACTAAAACAATACGTTGTGAACCATGGTTAAAACTGATGTAAAGAAGAAAATTATAACACATTGTAATAAAAATTGGGAACGAGGTTGTTACACAGTTAAAAATAATTATGATGGTTTAGTCATAGTTCTAAACAACACTTCATTATTTTGGTCGTTCGTGAAACAATATCACATGGAAACAAGTCTGTGATCCGATTTTTGGGTTTCATGTATAATAATAAGTTATTATATCGATGAAAAAATGAAAATTATATCGATGGAAATATGAAAGTACTGTTTACAGGCTAGTATGAGTCGAAATGGATAGGGGTCAAGCTGTGGAATGAGTCTAGCTACTTATTACTAGAAGTGTTGATATTTCAGATCGCGATTTTGCATTTGTAGATAATTTTGTGGTCGCAATTATTAAAAAACAGATCCCGAATCACGACTCGCGATCCCTTAATTCGCTCTTTGTATACTACTGATAAAAATTAACTTCACTTCAAGATCAGTAATATTTTTTGAGATAATGTCTCCACCTGACCCCCACAGGGTAGCTGCTACATATAAAACAGCAGTTTTCGGCTAATATCTCAATATTTTTAGTTAGCTAACCAAAATGACTTCATGGTTTCAATAGAACTAACTAGTCTAAGCTGCTAAATAAAAAAAACCCGGGAAGTCTAACAGCTTAGAAATAGCGAAATAAAAAGAGCGAAACTGTGGTGGATGCCCTCTATTTTTGATGCTGGTAAAGATTGGTAAATATCAACAATGAATTCCTGCGCTATGGCTTAGATGTTTTCAAAACATGTAGCTGGTCTATTGCTTTGTTGGATTATTTTAAAAAACGGAGCTAAAATGGTCAATTTCTTCGTTTTAAAGCGAAATTCTTGTGATGGCTATGGCTCTCTTCTATGTTGTTTGTTGTCAACAATTTTACGATTGCTGATGGATAAAATTATGATTACCGAGAAGTGGCTAATGTCAACGTCTACCCTTCCCTGTGTCTTGAACGAGTTGGAAGCAAAGATATTTTTAAATGACCGGCTGTCGACAAAAAAATAATTTAAGGCAGTCGACAAAAAATTGTTTTTTTTTTGAAAATATCTGAGGGTAAACCAAACACTTGTGAGTCTAGGACCTTCAAGATGAATAAATAGTGCAAAAAAAACTGACCATAGCATACCCTTTTTCACTACTTCTGAGCTCTTTTTCACTACTCCGGGTCTCTTTTTTCACTACTACCAGGCTCTTTTTCACTACTACTGAACATTTTGACACTACTACTGGACTCTGCCCTAAAGTTCTAGAATATTCACTGTTTCTGTAATTGGTTGAATGTTTTTTGTTGCAGATTATTTTTCA
Source organism: Bythotiara depressa (assembly GCA_027564595.1). NCBI lineage: Eukaryota > Metazoa > Cnidaria > Hydrozoa > Anthoathecata > Bythotiaridae > Bythotiara > Bythotiara depressa. The sequence continues at coordinate 10,074 of JANTOQ010145372.1, read as the reverse complement.
TGGATCATGTTCATTTCAAAGCCATCTGAATTTTGATGTTTCTGTGGATGTTGTTACACAGGAGGCAGACGATTCTTCGAGTATAGTTCACCACAACATTGTCAATGTGAGTAAACTAACCTGCAAATAACTTTCAATAAGCATTGTAAAGGCAATTATTTCATGTATGTAATGTCACTTCTGCCAGATACAGCTTTAAGGTTTAACAAAGGCCTCTCTGTTGACCTGCAAATACTAACACTTATTTGTTACAACTTAATTGTCTTGTTTTGACTTGATTAGTAATTATCATCAGAATTATTTTTGAATTGAATTTGTTTTTTAAATAAATATTTACACAAGTTATTAAGTAAGAACTTTCAAGCTGGTAAGAGTATGAGACAATTCATAATCAAAGCAGCACCGATGACTATTGATTCTGTGTGAAAATTGTCTTAAATGTTGTTTTATATACAGTATTATTACCCAGGTTATAAATTTTAAATAAACAAATTGCAATGTAAGTATTTTGTTACCTCGAACAATTCTTTTATCACAAAATGTCCACTTTTTCTTTTACACAGAGTAAAGGCAAAGATGAGCATGTCGCATCCTTTCTGATGAAAACTTTGCTCTAGATATTTTTTATAACAGACATAATGTTTTGGTAAAGTTATTCAAATCTATTGTTGCTAATAAATTAACATTTTGGCTTTGTATATTTCAGGTGTGCAGGAAGTTTACTCTTCCTGCTGGTGTGTTAAGACCATCATTGACTGTCTCCACTAAATTTATAAAATCATTGAGGATATGTAATTCTTCAGAAGAACAAAGTTTAAATGATAATGTTGAAATACAGTTTCCACAGAATCCAGAAGACACACATATCTGTCTTAAGGTTTGTTTATCTTTGCTTCTCTTAGTGTTAGTCAGTGTATATCTTGGTATTTGTTTCATTTTTTTAGTGTAATGCTCAGGACACACTAAATATTCTTAAAAATATTATGTGTTAGAGTTTGTTTATCTTTTTAGCTCTTAGGATTCTTTTGGTTTTTAAAAGGGAAAATGCTTATAAATAACATTTATGATACTTTAAAAGCTTTCCCTATAAACATACCTTAAAAGCTTTCCCCATAAACTCACTTTAAATGTTTTTAATATCTAAAATCTCCATCCTATAACATTTTTATAACTTTTATAAAAGTTTCCATATAAATATTTCTGTATAGTTTCTAAACAAAAGGACAAGTAGCTTATCATGCAGAACATTCCTTTGGTGAAGACAATACAAATAAATAACTGTTTGCATGGAATGAAAGTGGACACAAGTTGATAAAGTTGTTTTGACAGTTGTATGCCATAATGTTTAAAATGGTATGTTCTAACCACTTGTAACCAAGAAAACACCCTTTAAGTTTCAATTAGCTGCATGTGTCAATGTGAATGATTCCACTTCATAAACAAACACATTTTTTTTAAACTGTCAGGCTTTTTGTAAATATGAAGTTAATTGCTACACTTTAACACTAGTTCCAGAACAACCAAGAATTTTGGTGATTAAGAACTCCTTGTTTAATAACTTTAATAACTAAAATGACAAATCATCACTAAAATCTGTGCACCAATAGGGGATGTCAATTACTGTGTAAAGAAAAAAATTGATGGAGATCTGGAAGTAGTGTTGTGACATCACGGTGAATTTTATTTCACAGCTAACTCATCTTGATAACCCCTACCAATGCATAAAGATTCATAACTTTTTTATCAACAGTTACAAAGGCAAAGGCCTTATCCTTAGAATCGTTTCTATGAATTTGAGATATTTAAAATTGATTATGTCAAAAAGGAGATGAACATTTTCAATAAAAGGGTGTTACTGAGTCGACTGGATACACCTCCTGCCTATTGTAAATTTCCTAATAGAAACCCGTATAATTTAATGAAAGATCAGGGGGCTTATCAACTTTTACCAACTTTAATTTTCCTTTTATTTCCAGTTTGTAAAACCCCAGAAAAAGCAAAGCAGCACAGAAATTAATATAGATTGAATAATTTCCAGGGATGCTATGAACTATAAGGTTAAGGTGTAAGAATAAATTGTAACATAATGCCTCCTGGAAGTAATAGATTTCATATCAAAACCTTCATAATTATTATAAAAAATCAGGGGGTTTTCCAGCTACAGTAAATAACAAGGAAATAACTATTTTATTTGAGGTTGAACAGAGGTATTGACGATCTTCACTTGTGGTTACTTGTTTGTTATAATTACGAATTTCAGATTTATAAAAGAAAATTAATTAATACTGCTATCATCGTTTGACAAATTACCATGTCAGATTGCGGTTATGTTATTGAGACAATTATATGTGTATTATGCAAAACCAAATTGCACATTAATGAGATTATAATCTAGGAGTATTGTTTTGTGTTAACAAAAGATATTACATATTATATTAAATAGCATTAAATGCTTCATTAGTTATTTTAGTTTGTTAAAGTTTAGTAGCAATGTGTTTATACTTTTTAATGAATCAATGCAATATTTGGGTACAAAGATTAAATTAATAGCCAATAGATCTTACATTTTGACAGAATAGTCAACTATATTAAATATTTTTAATAAGGCCATCCTTAAATAATTGTCTGTTTCGCGTAGCCAACCCTGTGAAATTTAAGCTGACTGGAAAATTTTAGGTCGGTATTTTCCTGAAAATCGATGCAAATTTTTTTTTACTCAAACTTACCTGAGTCCCGAGTGGCAAACACTCTTTTCCTGACCTGAACAATTTTTTTATATTTTTATCTCAACCAAAGTGAAAAAAATACCAAAACATGCATCACATAACATTGTGTTTTTCTTTCCAAGATCGTACTTCATTATATCCCACATACTTTGCAGTGATTTTTTAGTATTCTTGTAGTTGTAATTTAAATCGGGGGTCACACTAATAGAATAAGAACAATTTCATTTTCTACAATCTACATATTCTATACATATCTAAATCATGGAGAACAAAATATAATTTATAATAATTATGTCCTTCTGAAAGCAGGCTTCTTCTAACAAAAGTAATTACAGTTTTCAGTGTGACACCCTGTATTGTTAATTATATATTTTCTTGAAAATGGTCACCTGTGCAGTTCATGCATAAAGTCTAAAAGCAGTTTTTATTCACTCTTCCATTAAATAATAAACAAGAATTAAGTATAATAAGAAGTTGAAAAAAATCTTTGGTTTATAATTTATCTAGATTGCAGGAAAACACATTTCCCAGTTCAAAACCTAGATTAAATAACAATCTACAACTGTTAGTTCGATTTCTAAGCCTCTAAAATGTAGATTAAACGGCGAGCCCGCCAGATCGATATCTAAGCCTCTAAAACGTAGATTAAATGATGATATACGACCCGTCCGATTGCCAAGGCTCTAAAACTTAGATTGAAGGATGATCTGTGACCACACGTTCCTGCTTTAAGCTTCTAAAACCTATATTAAAGATGATCTACATCTGCCAGTTCGATTTCTAAACCACTAAAACGTAGATTAAACAACGATCTATGACCCCTGTCCGATTTTCAAGGCTCTAAAACCTAGATTAAACAACGATCCACGACCGTTAGTTTGATTTCTAAGCCTCCAAAACGTAGATTAAAAGATGATCTACGACCCCATCTGATTCCCAAGTCTCTAAAACTTAGAGTGAAGGATGATCTCTAAGGCCACACATTCATGATCTATGCCCACTAGTTCGATTTCTAAGCCTGTATCATTCAGTTCTGTCTCTCAAAATTTGTTGTTAATTTTGTTTGACGACAAAGCAATGTATGCACAGATGAGTTTTATTATTTCATTATGACACCGATTACCAGCTGGCATGCATTCGAAATTATTTTTATTTAATTTGCTTAAATAACAAAACAAATTATAAGGTGGAATTCCACGTATGTGATTTCCCAAAAACATTTCAAACGAACTAGACTATTTAGTTAATCAAGGATATAAAAAATATAAATAGTTATGTTTATTATGTTGCATTGTTATTAAAACATCGCCAATGAAGAGAGTGCCTTCTGGTAAGCATGACCTGTTACAAGAATAGATGCTGAAGAAAAAATAAGACACTAAAAAGCAATTAAAATAGGAAAACATGGATCGCGTAAAGTGCAGATAAATAATTCATAAGTAATGGTTATTACTGAAAATTGAAGCAGAGAGAAAGTAAAAACTAACATGAACTCGTATAATATCTGGTTCTTGTATCTAACTCAGTGCTACCATAATTTAAGATTCAGTTAAATGTAGTACCCCCTGGAAATTATAAATGGGTTTAAGAATCAAACACATTTTTTTCTTTGCTTCAGGGGGATTCATCGGGAAAGAAATAAGAAATCTTTTAAAAATGAAATAGAATATAAGACCGCTGACCACACTAAGCTACCTATCTTGTGCCGACATATATTTATAGAGCACAGCAATGGAAAGGTTACACAACTCTAAGAGAGGAATGACCAGTTTTCAATTATTTTGTAAGTAAAAAAAAGAAGAGCTTGGATTGACAATTAATAATGGTCAGTCATTTTAAAAACGTTCCACAATGACCGATGACTGACTGTTATTTGCAACACTGGGCTATAAACAGTATTTAAAAAAAAAAAGTTTTTGCAGCCTTAGAAATACTTGTGAATACTTTTGTACAGCCAATATTCCAATTTTGCAGCTTCTGAAAGTACCCGGGAATCTTTTTACACAGCTGATATTCTGATTTTCTGGTCCTAGAAAACGTTTGTGAATGCTTTCGCATGACTGATATTTCGATTTTCCTGCGTTAGAAAATGAATGTGAATGCATTTTCATGACTGATAGTCCGATTTTAGTACCTTAGAAAACAATAATGAATGCTTTTTCGTGGCAGAGTTTCTAATTCTCTGGCTTTAGAAAATGACCGTGAAAGCTTTTTCATCACTGATATTCTGACTTTCCGGCCTTTGTAAACAATAACAAATGTTTTTTATGCTGATATTCCAATTCTCTGGCTTTAGAAAATGATCTTGAATGCTTTTTCACGGCCGATATTTAGATTATTCTTTATAAAATGATGCTTTACTGAGATTTTATACATGCCACATAAACATAGTGATGATAAATAGTATATGTAGAAACCAGGTATTACTTCTTTTTAAGTAATGATAGCATAGAAAAATCATTGAATATTTGCACTTGTGAGAAGTCAATACATCACTAAATACTTCATTTAGACACATAAGGCAGCTGGGAATCAACTTGACTTTTTAAATGAATTTATTGTCTTGTTTACACAGAAAAGTATAGTACCTAATATAATAGTTCATTATTTAAAAATATTTCATTTATCTGATAAAACTTCCAGCTGGCATTGTATAATTATACCTGTCAGTTATTTATGTCAGTTATATTAAATTTCTTAGAAAAGAAAAAAAAAACTCTTGAAATGATGAAAGTTCAACTCACTGTTCTGCCTGAAAATGGTATGTGTAGTGAAGAAAGTATATTGTTGAAAGTTTATTTGGTTAAAATATAAAATAAAGAAAGAGGTGAGAAGAGAAAATCATGTCTGTATCCTAGTTTTATAGTATAGTAAACAAGCTGCTTAATGAAAAACAAGATTTCGTCACGTATGATCTGTGCACGCTTTTCTGCATTTATTACCTTACAAAGTGAATATTAACGAAATAATGTTTACATATGATTGTTGTAGTGGCACAGATGGCTTTTTTGTTACACTGAATGTTAAAAAACAGCATAAATCAAAAAAAATTTCTTGCGCCAATTCTTAAAAAAAAATTTGTCCAACTGACAAAACTTTTTTTAAAACTTTTTCATGACTTGGGTTACATGAAACAAACAATTATTTAAGGATGGCCTAATAAGCCAAAATGTTAGAAAGATTTTAATATAGATCATAATAATTACAATCTTAATGTAAATTTGTAGCAAAGGAAGGGTTGGGATTTTGTTACCTATGTGCAATAATAAGTGTTCTTTCTAGTTAATCCACAATGGACAGCCTGTTAAAGCATGGCTGAGTATTACTCAAAATGAAAAAATTCCTGGTTGTTTGATTGTATCCATCAGTCCATTATATGTGTTTCGAAATCATCTGTCAGAACCTGTATTAGTCAAGGTGTCAGCTCGAGATGGACAGGAAAGCTGTGACATACTTGCTGGAGGGAAGGGCAAAGAGCTTTATGTAAGTATTTTGCTTGTTGTAATTCTGGAGATAGTCTAAAGGTATAAATGTTAAAGAGATTTATTTACTTACTACCTGATTCATTTTTAAAAAAAAGGCAATTATAGATGTCAATTGTTTCAGTTTATGCATCATACAGAGGTCAAAATAATCGTGTAAAGTGATAGAACATATTTAGTGACAGTGCTAGAAATGTTTTGCAGTCTCCCAATGTATTTTTATGAGTAAAAGTAATCTAAATGTTTTTGTAATAAAATAATGTATGTATCCAACCATGTGTGTCGCCTGCATATGAGCAGTCTGTTGCTGTATTCCCCTTACCATATATTATCATCGCCATATTGCAGTAACATATCACCATGGGTATGGCAATGAAGGACAAGAAACAATAGCAACCACTACACAAAATACATAAAATTTAAAGTAAGAAGTAAATGCAACAACACATTTTATGTGATGGACTATCAAGACAACTTAGAAATTGTGAAAACACAATAAACCTTTGTCAAAGTTAGTGGAACTTTTGTATACCTTGAAATAAGCATTAAGAAATTCTATTTGACATTTACATAGAAAATAATGGGAAACACATTGATCTTAACTGATTGGAGTTGTCTGATATCTGAACACAATTTCAAGCCCTGTCATATAATATGAAACTGGAGTGAATTCTTTTTGTTGTGGTTTTTCAGTTTGGAGCTAAAGTAGTAGCAGAATAGCAGTCATTATGAATTGGGTTTTTTATTTTTTTTATGGACTGTCCTTTATTATTAGATACACAGCCTGGATGAGAAGAAATGGTATAACTTATCATTTTGTCTTGCTGGTTCAGATGAACAATCAAAACCACCTTTGCCTTTAAATACTTCTATGTATGAGTTGCTTGAACAGAACAGTTCTATATGCAAGTCTGATGTAAGTGAGACAACATGGCCATACTTTGGAATAGATAACAAGTAAGTTCCATCTAGTATTATTTAATAGCACCATCAAGACACCCATTTCCTCATGAAAAATAGCAAAGTATTGACCCAATGATTTCATTTCTGGGGACACTGTGTATGAAAGGGCTAAAGACAATTGCAGTTGTACAATTTTCAGTCCAATAGTTTATAAAGTTATAGACATTGATATTGAAGATTGTTTTATATAATATAACATTATTATATATAATATTATATTATAGGGGTGAGAAAAGTGTATCCAGCAAAACACAAAAGGTCTGTTACAAAACGCATACAAAACTGAATGAAGCTGCACCCAAGCAAAGTGAACATGGTAAATGGCAGAAAGGTGAATTAAACTTCCAGTCTAGTTTAAGATGGCCTGGATTACCAACGATTTTGGTTGATTTAAAGCCAAGCATCCTGCTAAGCAACAGTACGGACATGAACTTGATGATCAAAAGTGTTGAGACTGATTATGTGTATGAATTAGAAGGAGATCAAACCATTTCTCCATTTCATATTCAGGTATGAAAAATATACCAATGTTTTTAACATCCTGAAAATAAATTATAAAAATGAACTATTGGTGAATTTGCATATGCAATCAACTCCAGCGTTGTGTGTTTTATTTCAAGTTAATGTATATTTTATTAATTAAGTGAAAATACAAAGTTCTTTACGACAAACTTTTATTGAGCTTTCACTCGCCTCAAGAAAACATGAACACAATGATATAGAGGCATACATAAATATAAATACTCCATTATAATAACAATAACAAACATAGGAAGCAATTAAAATATTGCTAATTGGCTTATTGACAATAGGTCTGTCACACTCTATTAATATGCTCTGCATCAAGGTTAATATTTAAAAAATCTTTATTTCTTTTAAAAACAATATACATTTTGATATATTGTGTATAAACGGTTAGTAACCAGCCTTCTCTGTGTAAACAATAATAAATAAATTTAGTAAAAGCTGATAAGACCCCCTGGTACCTCGTAAAATGATAAAGGTTTCCATTTTGTACTTCAATATAAGTAGGAGGTATGGTTTTGTTTATGTTTTTGTTGTTACTTCAATGTCTCTTTGTTGATTGTTCATTTCAGAAACAACTTTTGATTGGGTTGCATATGGAAGGCCAGATCACATGGTCGAAACTTATTACATTAGAATATGGAAATTCTGATAAAGATTTACCTGATCAGTCAAATGAGAGTTTAATACCTGGTTCTTCAACACATTGCTCCATCATCAATAAAAAGGATAATCTTTGCTACCAGTTTTCACTTGCATGTGAAGAGTGTGAAGGCATTTTGATAGTCTGCATCCAAAAACGGTTTACGGTGCATAACTTGTCAACTTATCACTTAATGATGGTACCACTTTTGTTTGATAAAAAGCAACCACTTCAGGTAAATTACATTTCTTATTGCTACCTTATCTATAGGCTGATAGTGACCTGTTAACTAGATTAGCTACGGATGGAGGTAAATTAGATACTGTGTATAAATTATTTCAGTTTATTTCTCAAATGGAAGGTCATTACGATTTTCTGACTTGAATAATACTTAGATTTCTGTCTTTAAAAAACAATGATATTTCGAGATGATATTTTGATTTCCTGCCATATTCATGACTAGTTCTTCAACTGGTGAAATGTTACAACTTGTAACCCATATCACTGCATATATTGCAATAATAGATAGACTAAACAAATCAATTAATAACTACTTTAAGGGAAGAAACTTTCACAGCAGGAAAGTTTTGTGGTCCGAGAAATGCTGCGAAAAATTTAGAATTAACTTTTGCAATTGAAGATTTTTAAAAAAATTGGTGGGAATGAACTTTCACGGATTCCTGCTTTTCAGATTTTTATCGGGAATAAACTTTCGCGGATTTCGTTGTGTATTTTATTGTTACCATCATATACACTGGGTTTTTTTTATAAGCAACCGACTTTTGAGTTTCAGCCTCAGTGTTGCTTAACTTTTCCCTTATTCCAGCCTGATTTGTTGCTTATCGGTTGCTTAACAAATAACTTGAATATTTTATGGAAGTACTTAATGGAGGTTCTTCCTCCGCTTTTATCTTCAATATAAACACAAACCTCTTTGAAACAACAAGGAAGGAATGTCATGTTATATTTAATGTTCGAATGTTGCATGTAAAGTTGATCGAATTTTTTAACATACACATAAAATAAAACAATGTCATGTTATCTTTAACATTCAAATGTTGTGTGTAAAGTCATTCAAGAGATAAAAGATCTGTGTCAAAACGTTAAAATTGTTATGTTATGTCCATTCCCTGTATTAGTATATTCTAAAGAAACAGTATATTCCTTATCTCAGCCTTAGCAGTTGCTTAACAATTGCTTATTATTTTGTAAAATCTGAGCCTAAGTTGCTTATAAACTTGTTGCTTATAAAAAAAGCAACGTGTATAGTAATTTCAGCAAAGATATTACACAGTATAACAAAAACAGCAATTTTATGTCAATATTATTCCCAGGTTGGTTTAACCAGCAATTCCAAAGAATGAAATTCTAGGTATTAAAAGTTTTTTTTGCAGGAATAAACTTTTGTGGAAATAGAATTTTGGCATTTTTACTTTTTACTATACAGGCAAAAATTTTATTTTTTACTCATCATAATTGTTTTGTCTCCCATGGTACCTAAATAACACAAAATGGACACTTACTTTAGAAGAAAGTCAAAATTGACGGTGCAGGGCCAGTTTTTCATGTCCATACCCCAAAATTCCCCCAAAAGCTAAAAATCTTGTTATTTTTAATGCTATTTCTGTCAATAACATAACAATTACTGCTGTAAATGTTATGAAAATTATCATGGTTATTAACTATGACTTAATAAACCTAGGGTGGTGCAATTTTTCCAATTTTGTAACTGCTG
>JANTOQ010145261.1:2249-15128 GCA_027564595.1 Bythotiara depressa | reverse complement strand
AGTATTCTCTCTAATATTTTTGAAATAGATGATAACAAGCTAATTGCCTTGTAAGTAACTTTTATAGTATCATTGCCCCCCCCACCACCACCACAACCCTCCACCACAACTAGAATCTCCTGATGTTGACGGTGATTGATGACATTTCTATGTTATTTATCCAAATAGCTATCTAATTATTCGTCAACATTAGCGAATAATAGCAGCTTAAATATTAATTACAACTCCCTCTAATAAATGTAACCCAATCATTACATAAGTATATTGAACACTGCTTCCAATCCGGGGGTATATAAAAAAATTCGCAGCAATTTTAGATAACGAATATTTGTATTGCTTACGTTGTGACGGGCGCACAAAATTTTAGTCGAATGTGGAAGAAAACATATGAAGTCATATACTGGTGTTTCTGCACGAACATTGCTGCTATTGTATTTAAAACTTATTGATTCTTACTTTATGATAAGGGGTGCCCTTAGTAAGGTTTAATCACTGTGGAGAATATTAGGTTACTGAAATGCAAACAGCGCTCATTTTTCCCAGCAAGACAGACTTCCTCATGGACACGATAAACAAATACGTTAATACAACCCGTGTTTATGAAATGAATCGTGCTTATGTACTATTGTTTAAGTTGTGTTTTTTAAGAAACAGTTGTTTATTTGTGCGTTTCTTATGTTTGTTTGTTTAACGTTGGTTCGTCAACATAACATTTAACTTAGGCGCCTGAGGAGGTATTGATTATAAATCAAATTTAAAGTTATCTTGCCAAGTAAGGTAATTGTCAAGAAAGAGAACCATATATATGAGAAATAAGTTAAATCACAACTTTTATTTAAAATCATGTCGTGTTTCTTTTGTTTGTGAGTTGTGGATGTTTCACCAGTAATGGTTTTCAACTCCATAAGACAATCTTTCAACGACGACCGGATTGATAGAAGGAAGTTTCCTTCTGACTGTGGTTGCTCTCAGGAACTGAGTGCACCCAAAATACAAACAAATATCTTTGCTGACACGACCATAAAGTATCCCATTTTAACAAGTAGCAATTGTTGAGTTATAAATTTTCTTTCCGTCCAATTTTTTGAACCTCGCCTTTAAGAAAATAAAACTAGATCTGCTTTCCCCATAATCATAGAAAGAAAAGCTACTAGCACAAACAACGTATAGTTATAGAAATATACAATATTAACATTTCTTCAGACGAAATAATATATTAATTTTAAAACCAATTATGTCTTGTGGCATTAATGTGAAATGTTATATTTTGCTAAAAAAGATTTGATAACGTGTCAATTTTGAGCATTATCGTAATCAGTGGTCACACAAAGAGCTTGGTTTGATAATTATAGAGTTTTCCTAATAATACTTAATTGAAACGTGCAGCAATGTCTTGATAAGCTTCTTAACATGATCCTGTTCTCGAAATGTTATTATAGTGTTATTATTTCGATGATGATGAGTTTATGTGTAGCAACTAATACATGTTGACAACTGAAAGAGAAATTCCCTCTCAAAGAAGGAATTTTTCCCTAATATTTCAGTGAATAGGCTATTGAATATGATAAAATAATTGTTTCGTTTCTGGACACGTAAAATTAATTCTGCAAAATTATTTCTTTAACCGTTTAGTGTCCGAATATACACCCGTCCTGTTTTAAATTTCCTATTACAAACCTTTATAATTTTTATGGAAAACCAGGAGGTCTTATCAGGTTTTATTAAGTTCATATTCCGTATTATTTGCAATAATTAACCCCCTGGAAGAAGAAAAACAGCAAAGAAATGAGTAAAGTTTTGAATAATTTCGGACAATACCAGACATAAAAGAGTTAATAAAGTCCACGATTACTGAAGAACAATCATAGATTGTGGAGCTGCAGCACAGTGGTAGCGAGTTAGACTCGCTAATCCATAGGTTATGAGTTCCAGACCTATCAACGGCACAATGTATAGGACAACCTCTTAGCAATATCCATAGTTCGTGTTTATATGTTTGTGTGTGCCACAAGTGATGTCTGTAATGTAATATGCGAGTGTGCTCCTGTGGTGCATCATTGTAAACAGTACATGAGTGTAAAGCTCTCATAGCTGAAAGCTTAGGAAAAATAAATAAACAATGGAATTGTATTACAGAATTATCAACATTCCAATAGATGGTGACATCAAGGCGGTTTAAAATCAATTATTATTTAGAACTTCCTTGATAACATACTAGGTTTTCCAAGTTGATATCAACCAATTGTAAAGGTTACAAGTTGATATCAACCAGTTTAAAGGTCTTCAAGTTGATATCAACCAGTTTAAAGGTCTTCAAGTTGAGCTTAGAGGTTGTCAACTAGTAGTTTATCAACAAGTGATCGTTCAATTTCGAATTCCTTCACAAAAGCCAGGTCTATGATGTAACGTTAAAGTCTTATTTTAACTTCATGTAGATAAATATGTTATTCTTTTTAGTTCATCCAGATATCAGTTCGCCATGCTAGAACACATATAGATGATGGAAAAGCACAATTCACGGATTATGAGATAGAATTGAAGGTATGCACGTTTCCTCGTATATTTTAAATGCATCATAAAATTAAAAAACCTGAATTTGTATTTCTTCTACTAAGATTTTGTCGAAACATAACAGGACACAGACATATCAATAAATGATATATTACACGTACAATTACAACTTAATGAAACTTTAAAATATATTGGATTCCTGTTTTGATAAATGATAAATTGTCAAGATCCAAATAACTTAACCCTATTTTGTATGGGGTATTTTGACCCCGTTATTTTGTGTGTGTGTGCGTGTGTGTGTGTGCGTGTGTGTGTGCAAAAAAAAACCCATCTTATCTTTAGTTTGGAAAACGATAAAATGTTTAAACTTGGCACAGTTATAGACACACATGTTACCTTTCAAAAAATAATAAAAATAGTGCTACCTGACGTCAGCATTCTTTGACCTAGATGGCAAAAAAACGAAAATAGGAAAAATATGATAATTATACAATTTCTAGATATTTACTCAAGGGTATATATAATTTAGCAATCAGAAAAAATATAATTGCATAAAAACAATATCAAACATGTCAATTAAAAAAAATCATACAGAAGGAGAAAATAAAAAAACAGGATTTATGAATTTTGACCAAGCACCTATGACAAACTTAAACTTTCTACCTCTTCCCGAAGGGATATAAATTTGAAACCTTCAGGACATTTGTAGTATAGATATATATTAAAAGCGACGAAATTTCAGCCTCATACCTAATGCCGTTCAAACGTTATTTTAAAAAAATCGGGTGGGGGGCATTTTTGTCCCCCACCCCCTCCCACACACACAAAATAGGGTTAAGAAATAAAATTATTGGGAAAACATTGGACTTGGTGCACACGTGATTTATACAGCAATAACACGTGGTCATAACCATGCGATCAATAATCAAAAAACTGTGATAAATATCTTTAAGCTGTTCAAACTTTGTTTAAGGTAATAATGAACAATCTTACAAACACCAACGTTTTAAATATACCGTCTTTATTTTATCAATATTGATTATTTATAACAAAAACAATTGTTCGAATGTCTGACTAAGTAATACATCGTTAAAGCAAACAACTTTACAACCTTATCTAAATCCTACAACAAAAAAGGTAGCCCTGTTAAATATACATGGAAGTAAATTAACAAGATAAAACAAAGCATAATGGCGCTGATTGTTGATCTAGACAATATTGTTTTGAATGATCAATCTTGTGTACATATAAAAGCTTCCTTATAAAGACTATATCATCTATTAAAATGTTAATTGTAATCTTCTCTAGGATTATGTTAAATCCATTTTTAAGGTTGTTGCCCTAATCTGCTATTGAGACTTCATAATATTTTCAGAAAACTACCCCCATGTTGGGTTGAGCTTCCGTGAGTCTCCGTTGAGTGTTCCTTTTACTGTCCATTCAAGTAGTACCAAAATTCTACGCTTTCTGATTGCATATATTAAATTATACGCTTTATGATTGCATATATTAAAGATGAATAGTGTTACAGTACCTTCATTTATTTATTTAGACCAATCATATTGCATTCACTATTAAATATTCAAAAGTAAGAAGGAGGTATTCTGATTTTGTCTGGCTTCGAAACCGGTTGATGAAAGATACAATGACTTCGTAAGTATAAACTCATCAACCAATATTTCTACACATCCTTACAATCTTACTAAATCATCAAAAACATTAGTATATACACTCTCGCAACATTTATCTAATTTATTCTAATTTATTCTACACGTGTTGTAGTGAGCCTTCTTTTTTATATCTTTCAGAACTCCACCAGTATTACCAGGCCGTCAGTGGTTCGGACGTTTCAACAAGGATTTCATTAAACAAAGGCAAAAGAAACTGCAAGACTTTTTATTTGGGTAAGTAACAGTGTTAAATCGGGATACAGTTGCAATTAAATTGATCTCTTGTAACCAGGGCTGGATATTTGATGCGATAACGTGGAAAATGTGAAGAAAGGTTTCCAATCTCAAGGAAGTGAAGGAAAACATGGTTCACTAGGAAATCGCTACGTACATAAGGATGGCGGAACGAATTTGAAGGTGCGGGCTGCCGTAACGCCCCACAAGCAGTTTTTCCCTATATCTTTGTGGCGGTCTCTAGATTGGCTAAAGCTTTGTTAAATTTTTCTATTACAATACTATATTCTTATTTTTAAGATTTTTTAAGAGAAAACCTACAGTATTCTTGATAACTGTGTCATGTTATAAAACACAATTGATCCGAAACGCATATTTTCAATACATCATAATAACGAACAAAAATTAGTTTTTTCTTTTCTACTTTTCATTTTTTAAATTTTTAAATATTTTTTCTTGCAGAAAACAACAACAACAACACTACTCTGCAAAAAAGTTGGGGTAGGGAGTGTGCAGCTTCCATCTGAATCAAACTTTAGCCGTATCATGGTTAATACATGAACAAACGTAACATTTCCAATGTTTTTTCGTCTTTAGGCTGGTTCAAAACAATGTTTATTTATCACATGCTGCCCTACATCTGTTTCTTCAAAGCAAGTTATCTGCAGAAGATATTGATAGTTATTTGGACTCAAATATAGAGGAAGATGCTTCAGACACTATTCTCGCAGAATCTGAATGCAAAGCTAGACTTGGTGGAATTTTAACCAGAGACCGGATTGGATCAAAGCATGACAGTGGTTTTTCCGGTGATTATGATGAATCTGAATGGTTATTGGATGGTGGTACGGAAGGTACAGATAATGACGTTACCTTAAATGGTGACATACAAAATGATGGGAACTTGGATCTTTTAAATAATAATGAAGACGACATCTTCAGTGATGGACATACAGCTGACGTTGAAAGTGAAGATGATATTGAAGAATTACCCGACGGTGAAAAAAGCGACGACGATGAAGAACTGCAAAAAGAAATGCTTCGTTTAAGGTTATCAACTTTACCAGTTCCACCTGCTACAAATTTAGATGATGATCGATTCGAAAGTTCTGTCGAATATTTATTATCGAACTCATCAGATTCGGATACAAGTAGTAAACGAAGTACACGAAGTAGCACGAAAGGAAGTACCAGTGATGTGAAAGGGAGATTGAGTTCACAAGAAAATGTAAGAAATACGCCGCGTAAACGCTCAAAACGTAGATATTCCCGTCAGCACAGTAGTCATAGGAAATCATTGTTTAACTCTATCGCATCGTTACCTGAATTTCATACAACAGATGCTCATAGTGACATTAGTAGCCCAAAGAATAGTTCGTTACGGCGTAGTAAATCATTCTATGACTATACCAATCGTAGCTCTACACAAAAACGACGTCAAGAATCATTTCAGAAGACGCTATCATTTAATAGTGTTTGTCGCAGTCCTAGTCAGGAGCACTTTAGTGGAAACCGTAGAATGAGAAGAAGCATGTCATTTGTATCATCTACGGAGAAGTCACCTGTGAAAAGAAAAATAAGTTTGAATGAATATATCATCGTTGGAAGGAATTCATTAGTCTTTAACGAGGATGAAAAGAAAAATAAAGAATTCAAAACATCACTTTAAATGATTATTTTAGAAAATAGAAAATCTTTATCAGGCGCTTATAGCATTCACATATCATATCAGTGACTAGGCTGATCAAACGGTTTTTCATGCATGTGTTAATTCCGTTAGGCTGGATGAACAATGTTTTAACCCTTTAATGCATAGTGTCCCGGAAAAGAATCACGTCATTGGTCACTTCTTTGCTATTTTGCTTTTTCCAGGGGGTTAGTTATTGGAATATAATCTAAAATAAATTGGGTAAAAACTGATAAGACCCCCTGCTTCCTCATAAAATTATAAAGGTTTCCAATGGGATATTTAATATAACCAGGAGGTATACTTATGCATTAAAGGGTTAAGCAACTACAACTTTGAATATTCATTAATATATTAATATATGAATAAGGTTCACAAGTAATGAGACAATGTTCATCAATGTCTTTACATCGAAACTTGATTTTCAGAACTTAAGACAAGTACTGATGTCACTGCGTTCCAATCATATTTGTGGCTAAGGAAGAATATGGTCGAAAATCTTAAGTGCTTTATTATCCGATATTATCTACCTGGTTTATGTTTATAAGCGCCTGGTCATATTTACTTTATGAATAACCGAGAATGATTTCGTAACATGATATTCGCATCTAGTAGCTACCATCAGGTTATGCATGGTGTTTTGATAGTTCGCATCTAGTAGCTACCATCAGGTTATGCATGATGTTTTGATATTCGCATCTAGTAGCTACCATCAGGTTATGCATGATGTTTTGATATTCGCATCTAGTAGCTACCATCAGGTTATGCATGATGTTTTGGTAGTTCGCATCTAGTAGCTACCATCAGGTTATGCATGATGTTTTGATAGGGAGCCTTTAGCTTTCTTCATTTACTGCATAATGATGAACTTAAAAGTTTGTTCACATAATTTAGAAATGAAAGTTTTCTGGGCATTCTGTGTCGTGGACATTGCAGATCTATTAGATTAGAATCTTACTGCAGCCCTTGTTTCTTAATCTGAAAACAGTTATTGACAATTATTGAGAAATTGGGTAATGTTTGTTTCACGCTCGCCTATAAAACATTTACTGAAAGTTGTGATAAACGAAATGTTATATTCACATTGATTTGATCAGATTAATAGCAAACGCCCAAGATCAACATGTTAATTAGAAAAACTTAATTTCTCATGTTTGTGTATGTAACATCGATGCACCCTTAAAAAAGCTATTCCGTGTTAGCCAACGTTCAGGGAAAATATTTTCTTTGGACATCCATGAGAGTTTTGTACACATGAAAAAACGACAAGAAGAGATTCTCTTATTGATGTATCCTCGATAGAACAGCTGGTTTGTTTTATAGAGGCCGGATCATATATATGTCATAAGTATCTCTTTTATTTGTTTGTATGGTACACTCCTTCGCAGGGTTTAGTTCATTTCCATTTGTCAGTTTGATAAGACCAGTCCATAACATTCAATATTATTCAGTATAAGACTCTGCGTAGGAGACACCATGCGTAGTATTTAATATATCTACATATTCCAATTTTTTCATCAAAGATACTTCTTCAATGAAAAGAGGCGTTAACTCTCTACAAGTCTGACAAAACAACCGTCGCTCTCTCAATTCGCTGTCATCATTAATCTCTCACAGAGATGGGATTAACCTCACCTACTCAATGATGAACATAGCTCTATTTTCTAATTACGTTCGATTAAAGGATTGCTGAATATATCCACCTTTTGAATCAGTTTGCAGTAGGAAGCTATTGACAGGGACAAAGCATGTATTTATTTTTAGAACAAATGCTGTGATAATCTCGTAGAGATAAAAATGGCCCATCTATATAATAAAATCTGAAATATTGGAGCACTCTTCTAGGGAATTTGAAAGGTGGGAAAGTGACAAGCTCACCTGGTAGAAATCTTTAAGAAGATGTACATTGCGTCTCAGCGGAGAGAAGGGTTATTTATGTATAAACACTTGCTTTTATTGACGGTTTTTGGCATTCATTCACTGCTTTATCATATAGAGCACTTATACACTGTACTCGAAACACGTGCTGGCATATGTTCCGAGGTCTGTATACAAGTTAAACCACCGAACGAATCCAAATTTGTTATACAAACAGACGCAATGTTAACATTATTTCAGATACCTTTGTAACAGAAACAAAGTTATGGAAATTTTCATTAATAACATTGTTTCCACCAAAAAATCACGTTAAAGTTCAAAACCTGTATACTGTTAATATTTACCACAGAACATTTTCAGGGGGTATTTTGGATTTGAATTGATCCATTAGAATGATTTTCAAATAATAGTTTTTACCAGATATCACTTGTATTTACTTATTTGTTTCTGTACTTTCCAAATTTTTGATATAGTCAGTCAACTGTATGTAGTTATGTAGAAAACTAGAAAATTTTACACTATTTTGAAAACTGTAAGATAAATTTTTTTTGTCCACCTGTAGAGTATGTTTTATTTGATAATATATTTTATTTCAGAAGTGATACATACATACATTAAAAAGAACAAACGTGCTTTTCTTCGTTTCTTCCTTGTACTCTGGTTCAGTTTCATTGCTCGCAATATATATTATGAGTTTAGCTCTCTCCACCGACACAGTATGCAGAACGAACTCGTCATTTTAGCTATAGGTCTTATATACGGTGTCCGTCACAAGCGATGCCAGTAACGCCGCAGTATACGAATGTCCTCCTGTGATGCAGTCACGTGTCATGCACGTGTTTGAAGAGATATTAGAGCTCAAAGATGTTTATTATCTTGAACAGAAAGACACGCTGAGTCAGTAAACATTTCTGAAGCGTGACACGTACACCACGTGTTAGTCATGCACTGTTGATCTATAAATATTTATATATGACATACTACCCCACTACATGATCAGTGTAGTCTTAAAGTGCTACCTATACTCTCACTTGGACTTAGCCATATTCGTGAACATAAATTTCGCCATAATGTTCAGAATACAATCAATCGTTTATATATATTTGCGGAACAAATTCTATTGAACCAAATGAACATTTTCTCTTGCAGTCATTTTAATTTTAATTTGTGTGGGTAATGGTTTCTGGTGATATCATTTCCAATATAATTTCTTGCAAAGACCATCCATCGCCTTTTCTGGTGTTCCGTGATGTTTTGTTGTCTTTTGTCCACCAAACACAAATGTTTTTCCAACTGAATCGGAAAAATGTATTCCACATGAAATAGGCATATTCTTCTTTGTCGAGTTTAAAGTCAAGTTAAACTTTGTGCTTTACGTGGGTATAGAACAAACTTTCAAATCTAAGAATAAACAAATTATTTCTTTCCAAATCTTGTGTGTTTTCGATAACTCCCTTAATCATGTGTTGAAATGTCTGGATTACAACCGACTTCATTGGAGAAACAACAACACACTAAGATTTATATTTTCAAGTATTAAAAATAAATATCTAAAGAAACAGGATGTTTCTCCAATGAAGTTGTAATCCGACATTTCAACAACATTTCAACACACGATTAAGGGATTTATGGAAGGAAAGAAAGGAAGGAAGGCCAATGTTAGGCCATATACTTTCAGAAGCCTTGTAAGGAAGTTCTAGTATACGTACTTAAAAATAGGGTTTAAAATCACGTGTGGAGCCAATCACGTGACCTTGCAGCAACAAAACAGGTAAGTCACTAAAAACCCCACTAAAAGCCACCATCAGTACTCCTCCAATAGACTACCTAGCTTAGGATTAACAACATGAAATGCTTCCAAACATTTAATTTTAGTTACAGCGTGCAGCTGCAAGTAAGTACTGATTTTACTCTTCGACGAGTGATATTCACTTAACAGACTTATTATTATTATTAGCAATTTGAAAATGTTACTTTTGTAAATATATCCATGGGTTATAATTGATATATACTCGCATAAGTTTGTAAAAGTTTTTTCTTCAATTCTCAATTCTTCAATTCAATTTTACATGTGTAAAATCATGTTCGAACAACTTATTGTATTTTTTGTCAAAGAAATAAAACGTAGACTAAGCCATACCTAATTTCTAGAAGGTGGCACTGCTGTATGAGAAATAAATCTAAATATATTATGTTAAAAATATTATATCACTCCCTGCACGAGATACAGAAGCAGCCAGCAGTTACGTTCTCAGAAAATAAGTGATTTTAACTTCCAGCAAGTCGACATTTTCGAATAATTAACAGTGAATAAATAAACTGTATTGCGTCCTAGAAAGAGTCTAGCCAAAAGTTATTCAAAAATGACAATCCAATTAAAACGAAGACAATGTTTTTACTTGTGTGCGTGTTTAATTAGCCCTTGAATGCAAAGCATACCTCCTGGTTATATTAAACTTCCAATTGGAAACCTTCGCAATTGTATGAGGAACAAGGGGGTCTTATCAGCTTTTACCATATTTACTTTTTCATTACGTTTCCCGATAATTAACCACCTGGATAAAGCAAAATAGCGAAGAAATTACCGATGATTTTCTTCCTTTCCGGGGACACTGTGCATTAGGATTAATGGGGAATGTAATAAAGAAATATGAAAATAAGATATTAGAACTGGTTTCCGTGCGAATTCTTGGCTACGAAAAAGTTAATGTTTGAATCCAAACAGTTTTTATTTGCATTTTCCCTCGCAGAGGTTTTTATAAATCTAGAAAAATCTCTAGAAAACTTTAATTAAACAAGTTTCTAAAAAATAAATATTTGCACAGAAGGATGTTATATATGCGAACACTTTGCCAAATAATTTGTAAACATTTACTTTGTAAAAAGAAAGGTCTTATTAAAATAGTTAGTCGGTGAATGGTATACATATCTATTTCTCCTTTACAAAAGCAATAACAAAAATTTTGTATGAATGAATTACATCCCTCACATTATTTATGTTAGTAAAAAAAACAATTTACAAAGATATATCAAATATAATAAAAAGAAAGCATTTATATATTTTTACGTACCCCTTAAAAACGATACTGACTGAGCAAAACAAATTTTCACCCACTGATGAGTTGATTAGTGATCTTTAGACCATTTGTCTCACGAAAGAGCACAGGGCAGTGAACTTAAAGTTACTGAAATACTTCACAAAGTAAAAGGAAATTAACCTCAACTAAAATCTCTTCCGTTTTTTTACTTCTTATTTGGTGGCTTAGTACAAAGACTGAATTCTTATTGACCACATTCTGGATGAGTAGCCAATCAACTTAAAACGTTTTAACAGACGCCCCGGAGGAGTTAAATTAAAAGTGGGGTAGGGTTCGAACCGATGAGTTTGAGCCGACGTTGGCCTAAAGATTCCTAATACAAAGTCTAGAAGTCCCATCAAGCAGTATGAGTGATACCATCATCACTACATAACCAAAAATACAAGAATTCAGTTCTGAGAGCTTTACAAACTCATTATACAAGAATTCACCGCATACGCATAATACACACTGCACTACTGGTATTACTTGTGATGCACGCATTGACGTCACAGGAGCACATTCGCATAATGCGTTACTGGCATCACTTGTGGCGCACACAAACAAATAAATATGGCCTACGAATTTTGCGAAGACGGGAGCGTACTGTACCGTGACAGGATATGAATGTGATCGTGTAAGTCTCTAACACTGTATTACAGTTTTTGAACTGCTTAACCGAAAATCAGGTTGAGTGGTTTAGTCACAGCAAGGTGTATATAATTATAAATCTGATATAACAAAGGAATTCAAATAGTTTTCATTATATGTTATATATTCATTATTATTACTTTCTTAGTAATACCATTTTGGTCAATATAATATATACTTGGTTGCAGGCTCTGCTATTTCTTTAACTTTTTCGTTTCTCAAAGACTGTTAAACACATTGTACTGTGTTGGTTGTTAAATGGAATATTGTTTGACTACCGAGGGTATATCCTGAATCACCCAGCAGAGTTCACTCAATCTGTTCTTTTTAAGTTAAAACATTTCATTTTTTCCACCAATAAAATCTTTAACGTAGGATATGGAACCGCAGTATTTTTTTAATTAAAAGTAAAATTAAAAGTTTTGTATATATAAACAGTGTATCCACAAAGAACAAATAGTTATGAACAATAATAATAATAACAATAATAATTTCGCTGTTACTTCCTATATTACTACCGAAAAAACCCAGAGTGGGTGAGTGAGAACCGCTGGTAATATGATACCCAAACTCATCGCCACAGGGCAGTTTACTGTCTCACCGCTGGTGGACGGTGGAGAATCTATCGAAAAGGTAGAAACGTTACCGGTATTGCTCCAAACCAGTAATGGTTTCTGGTTGTAAAAATAAAAAACCCGTGCAGACATTTTGTCATTGGTAGCTGCAAAATAAGAACTTGCTCTATCAGAAGTTTCAACAATCACAAGGAAGATACGCGTTAGGAGGGAGGAATCCATCAGATTCATTTATTTACATTACATTACAGTAAGGTTAACATTCCTCGATTGTAGCTGAAAGGTTCCACCATCTGGTAATGCATCGTCAGTAGAACGTGGCACTTGAAGTTGATGTTGTAGCCACACAAAGTGCATGAAAGTAGTTTGTATGAAAGAAGCAGCCAGCAGAGTAGTTCTAAGGAAATGTTGTTCTTCACTGCCAGGAAGAATGTTCTTGGAACGAACTATTTCTCAGGGAATTGGATTGTTTTTCTTCGAATGACTTTATTTTCCTGGAGAGATTCCTTTTTCTAAGATTACCCAATTCATCACATCTCTGACATGTCTATTCGCCTGAAATAACACTTTAAATCACTTTAACATTAACATTTGTT
>JANTOQ010145150.1:3072-15130 GCA_027564595.1 Bythotiara depressa | reverse complement strand
TTACCTACGAAGCCAACAAACATCAATCCTGAAATGAAAAAACTTAACCAACAGTTACCTACGAAGCCAACAAACATCAATCCTGAAATGAAAAAAGACAGTGTAGTGAAGGAATGTTATCACCAGAAGAAATCATCTGAAGTATCTCCATCATTACATAAGAGTAATGAAACTATTACCATTTCAAAGATGGTAAATAAAATTGACTTAGATACAGAAGAAAGTAAAGACTGGATGAGTGAATTTATGAACAGTGTGAATAGAAAAAATGCTGGAAATGACATACACAGAGATAAAAATAGAAAAAAGAAAAAAGAGTTTTCTGAAAGGCATGAGAAACCTAAGGTTGAGACAGATAAAAAAAGTGATAAAAACAAACCTAAATTAGCTCAGAAGAGCCATAAAATCAAACAAAAAAGGGAGGAAAAGTCAGATGTAAAAGGCAGCAGCAAGAGTAAGTTAATGACAGAGGAAAAGTTTGAAATAAAGAGTGATATAAACAAGTTGAAGAATGAAGAAAATTTAGATTTAAAGGGCTATAAACGTGATGTAAAGTTGGAAGAAAAAGCAAACAACTCTAAGATTGATCAAAGTAAGATGAAGATAGAAGAGAATGTAGATTTAAAGAGCAGCAAGAGTACATTATTGCCAGAAAGAATGTTGGATGCAAAAAATGAAAAGATTAGCTTAAAGAATGAAGAAAGTACTGAGTCATTGAATAAAAAGAAGAAAATGAGCAATGAAGAAAGAATTGATGTAAAGATCCACAATAAAAATAAAAATGAAGAAAAGGTAGCAGAGAGTGAAACAGGAAAGTTAAAGACAGAAGAAAATGTAGATATAGTACGGAAAAAAAACAAATTTAAGAATGATGATAAATTAGATATCAAACAAAACAAGGCTAAAGTACAGAATGCACTAATAGTAAATACAACTCGTGATATTGTCAGCCTAAAGAGTGGTGAGAACATAGATCTAAAGAGGAAGAAGGAAAAAGGTATAGAAAATACTGCTTCTAGCAATGATAATATACTGAACAATGATGAGAAGATTGCAAGAAAGAAAATGGAAATAAACATTCATGGTGAAGTGGATAGAAAGAGTGATAAAAACAAGTCCATGTCTTTGGCTAAATTAGATCAGAAGAACCAGAAAAGCAAACTAATTAGAGAGGGGAAATCAGATATGAAAAGCAATGACAAGAGTAAACCAATGACAGAAGAGAGCAAGACAGTTATCAAGGATGAAGTTTCTCAGATCAAAACATCACACATGACAATGGAAGAGAAATCTACTGTGAAAGACATACCAGCTATTGAGGAAAGTAACAAAAAACCCACTGATGAGGAAACAAAGAGTGCTGCTATGAAAACAGTGCAGGAAAACAGGAAACACCTAAATGAACAATTTAATATACATCAACGTGACCTAATATATGGTCAGCATTTAAAAACTAACCATCAAAAACCGTTAAAGGACGTAGAATCAGTCACCTATAAAGATCATATAAAATTATCAAATTACAAGTTGCAAGGACAGCACATAAAGCCAACCAACCAGAAACATGTGAAAGATAAAGAGAACCAGAAACATGTGAAAGATAAAGAGTATGGAAATAATATGAACCTAACTGATATGAAAGATTCAGAAGTCTATACACCACCTGAAGAAGTTGCACCTGTTAAACAAATCAAGAATATAGAAGGTATAAAAAATGCTGATCAAAAGTATTTCAATGATATAGAATCTCAACAGAGTACAAAACCAACCTTTCAGCAACAACCTCACAAGAATATGCAACCAGAAATTCAGCATCGCCATCATAATACGCATCTTTATTCCGTAAAAAGCAGCAGTCAGCATGAAATGGAACCGCCTAATGAGCAATACAATGCAAAGTCCAGGATTCTAAGAGATACAGAACCGGATTCTCTTTGTAAACCAGTTAAAACAGAGGAACTTAGTATCCAACAACGATGTGTCAATATAGCAAGTGATACAGAGCATCAAGTAAAACTTATCCATCAGAATTCCACAAAAGAAAGAGAACCATCCCCCCATCAACAATACATGAAGCCAACTCACCAGGAATCTGGGAAAGAACGAAAACACGAAGGCCAACAAAAACATATAAAATCAAGTCATCAGAAACACATGAAATTTACAGAACAGACTGGTAAAAAGTTAGGACTACCTGTTACAACAGTTACATCAACAGCAAGTAAAGTAATAGAGATCAATCAATCAATAACAAACACTACTGCAGCCATTGTCAACCTGACAGAAAATAATCTGACTAGTGAACAGAAACCATCACATGTAGCAATTTCACATTTACCTATCAGTTCATCAACAGTCATCAAACAAATTGATGTTAATGAGATCCCTAATTCTGCAACATTGCACCATTTACCCAGCTTACCACAGGAATCTGTTGGTAGACATGTAAATTCTTTGGACATTAAATCAGATTTACCTGTGAGTAATAATACTATGTTAAGTAAAACAAATAAAAAATATACAAATGCTTCCTTTGATACAGTGCCATATGAAAATAAAGTGACAATCCACGAACACATATTAGAATGCCGGCCGAAAGCAGAAAAAACAAAACATAAAGTGGCCCATCATTTACCATTAAAACGAGAACATTCTGAATCTCCTAATGAGAATTTAAAGAAAAAAACAAAACGGAAAAATATTGAAAGTGATAATAGAAATAAAAAGAAGCACGAAGGAGACATAAGCAAGATGCACCATTTACCAGTCAAAGAAACTTTGTCATTACCAGCACACATCACCATGCTTGGTCATAAAAATGAGTTGAATGACAATTTGTCAGAAATTAAACACACCGAACAAGCTACAAATCCTAATAAGAGAGACAAGCATGCAAAATCAGTAGATCATTGCATAAGAAAGATGGAACACCAGTTTGCACCAGTACATGATGGGAATTACATAGGCAGTATTAATGAAAGTTCCAGAAATACTGCTGCCACAAAGACTGGTCATTTTATGAGTGATGGAGAACCAAAAAGTAAAATATATAGACTAGAACACAAAAGGCGTTCACATGAAGAGAAAGTGGCACCAGAATTAAAAGTAATAAGTGAGGAAACTGTGGATAGGAAGGAGATGATACATGAATGTGTTACTAACAAGAAAAGTCACTCAAGTACCAACTCAAAAATATCACCAAATATGGAGATGCATTGGAAGACATCTGAAAAAGGGAAATTCATTGACCAAAATGCAAAAATCAGTTTGAAAGTTAAGGAAGTTGATATCAGTGCTGAAGTTGGATTAAATAGTTTTGCACTGAAAGAGTTAGAACACAATAAAAAGAAAAAGAGAAAACGACCTAGTGACAGCCAAGACACATCTAATGATTCCAAGTTAGCAAAGATGAAAGTTGATAGCACTACAACAGACAGTAAGTTATTGAAAATAGACATGGCTGGTAAAGATGATTTACTTACATTACAATCACAAACCAAAGATAAACAACCAATCTCACAAACATCAAGGGAGATGCAATTACACGAACTCTCTCAAGTGATTGTTAATCCTACTCTGCAAAAAGCAACTGTTGTTAACCAAGTAGTAAGTAATAGCATGATGGAAAATAAAAACATTATATTTGAAAAAAATACCACCATACAAGAAGTAGAGTTAGAAGCAAGTATTGATTCCTCTGTACAACTTGCTAGTTCTGATGTTGAAGATGCGTTAAAATCTATGTTGCATACCAGTATGAGTAAACAAAACACATTGCCAACCAATCAGCAAGATCTTAATATTCAGTTGAATAATGAAGATACTTTCTCTCAAGAGAATGAAAATGCTGTTGTTAACTTGTTGAACATTGACGTTGATCGCGAAGCAGATTCTAGTTTTGGTGAACATAATGATGAAAAACTTAATGCGGCTTCGTCAATGTTTAATTCATCAGAGTATATGTTACAACCACAGCAAGAAAAAGATACATTTTTAGTTAGTCATGCCCCCACAGATGCAGTAAATAATGTACAGGAAAACAGTAATATAAATATTCAAACTTTTATCCCAAACATTGATGGTCCTCAGGACGTACATATAAAAGTGGAGGAGAACCCATCACTGCCTATAGTACCGGTTAGTACAGACCCTATCATTGATTCATCAAGTCAATCAACAAAATCTATTTTACCAGCATTTTTCTGTGAAGGAGACAAACATGAAGAGCACATGAGTGACAAACCAGAAGGAGGTACAATGCACATGAGTGACAAACCAGAAGGAGGTACAATAATTGAGAATTCTCCTGGGAACACTGTTGTATTCGAGAAAACACTTGATAATAATACTGAATCAATTAATATACATGGTGAAATCCTACTCACTTCTTTAAATGTCGCTGATCACTGCAAAAAGGAAACCACAAAGAGTTCATTGCACCAAGATACACTTGAAAAAGACATTAAAGTAGAAATAAACAAAGACATTAAAGTAGAAATAAACCATGACTTTCTTGAAGTAAATATTCCTTTAAACGACTTTAATGCTTTAATTTCACCAGGAACACAAAATGATGTTTCGTCATTTGCACAGAGGTTTAAAGACCTGGATGCAATAGATGCTTCCGAGCTTTTAAAAGCTGTTAAAGTCACCTGTGAAAATAAAGAACTACTTTCTACTGTTTCAAGTGGTAATGCATATAAAACAGGAACTGATTTTAATGACACACATATTGAATTGCCATCTCCCACTTGTTTATCTGAAGAAGATATTATTAGCAAGGTTGCAGATTGTATCCTTGAAATTAGTGAGGGTAGTGCATGTTTAAGGGAATATGTACCAACTACTTCAACAATTCCTGATTTGGCAACAACAAGTATGACTACACTTATATCAAGCTTGTCTAATAGCCATACATTGCAGTCACCGCCAATAACAGTGCCTTTCCATGGAGCCACTGAATACATGTCAGTGTTTGATGTAAAGAATATTATATTGCATGAATCAGCTATTCCATTTAGTAACCATTTGCAAAACAATGCCACCATTAGTAATGATACACACCCAATGTTTAGTGCCACGCAGCCCTTATTTGTAAACACCACTTCCACACAACCATTATTTATTAGCACATCTGTAGCAACAAGGTTATGTTCTTTAGAAGAGAAGCTGTATTCACCAAAGCATATATCAGCTGGCGAAAAGCTGTATTCTCCTAGGAATTCTGCATCAGATGATGTGAAGAGAAACCGGAAAGTTGATCTTGAACCCAGTGATATAGTTATGGAAATCTTTAATTCTGGTTTACCAGCTCTACCTGATGTACCATTAGTTACAGAATTCAATAAACTGGAGAAAGAAAAAGCAATACAAATTGAGACACCACAAAGTTTATCTCCTGTAAGGACTAGAAATGGAAATGGAAGTGTTAAACCACCAACTGCAAAGAAGCAACCTTCTCTAAAGACTTGGAGACAAGCAATAAGGGACCGATGTTCTCTCGTTTCAGTTCATATAGTTGATGATAATATTGAT
Source organism: Bythotiara depressa (assembly GCA_027564595.1). Classification (NCBI taxonomy): domain Eukaryota; kingdom Metazoa; phylum Cnidaria; class Hydrozoa; order Anthoathecata; family Bythotiaridae; genus Bythotiara; species Bythotiara depressa. The sequence continues at coordinate 9,595 of JANTOQ010145150.1, read as the reverse complement.
GAAATATTAAAACCTGTCATGAATACAGATAATTATGCTGACATACTGAAAAAGGTATTAATGTTATAACCTCCCCACTAATATCTCCTGTGATAAAAGGTTTTCTGTTCATTTTGTGTACTATATGTTCCTTGTATCAAAGTTTTCTGTTCATTTTGTGTACTATATGTTCCTTGTATCAAAGTTTCTTATCAATTTCATCCCTTGTGTACTTTTTCACTAAATTTATTTACTGTGCACATATCCAGGCACTTTACAAGCAACATATGTTGTATATATCTAGTCTTATGCACTTCTGGTTTCATAGCTCTTTTCATATATTATAACTCATTTTACTACACTAAAAAAAATATATATCCACATGTTTAAGCCAAATGCATATTTCTTCAAATAAAATTTTCCGTTTGTATTAGTTTAATGTGGAAGGTCTGCATATCATAAGATCAAAAACAGGGTTTAATTTCAAATTATATTTTATTTCTCAAATATTTATAAGAATAAGCACATCAAATATACAATATCTGTTGTAAATGCATGCCCTATGTGCTAAAAATATATTTTTTAAATGTACATATCTATAAAATAAAGAAGTAAAAACCAGGTATATTTATTTTTATATTTTTATATACAGCATATATTGTTATACATTGTTATTAAATACATTGTTAATAATGAACCCGGGAAAATCACTGAAAAATATTGTCTACCAAAACAATTTCAACCATTTTACAAGTTATTTAAAAACACTTTGATAGATGCCATGAAAGCACCCTTCTCATCAATTTTACTGACTTCTGTTGGAAGTTTGGCAGCCATAAATGAAACCAATCTTATACAATATTCCATTATAAATTGAGGGTTTCTGAACGAGTTCTTGTCAGGTCACAGTTAGTTAATCTTCCGTTCATCGTCATCCATGCACTTTGTGGTTGTTGTTCGTGTAATTAGCACACAGAAATTAATTATTAATTATTATTACTGTTAATTACAGCGAAGATTATTAGTAATTAACACGTAAAATAGTCTGGGAACAAAGTTGTTAAAATCATTAACTTATGCTTTTCTTCTCCTTAACCAGACAACCAGTTTGTTTATATCTGTCCGTAAAGGTCAAAGTTGAATCAATACTAATGTCTATTATCAGAAGATATATAATATATCACTTCCGTGTGTAACATGAAACCCATCACATAAATTCAATGTTATATTATGATTTCACATAAAAATGAATATCACTTCCGTGTGTAACATGAAACCCATCACGTAAATTCAATGTTATATTATGATTTCACATAAAAATGAAGAATTATGGATTTGTCGTAGCAAACTTGAAAAATTATGGCATTGTAATATGAACTCGTGTAATAAACTGGACTTACATGTTTACTATAATCATGATTTTTAAGCCTCCCTGTCTCTGGAGAAAATACAAACTTACTTTTTCAATGAATCAAAGAATAATTCATAATTCATAATTACTGCACAGATTCCTTTATTTATCTAAACATATTATTTATCTAAACACATTATTATAAGTTTACAGGCACATTCAAGTTGACAATTAAAGGAGACTGAAGGCCAAAAAATCAAAATCAAAATGTTTGAAAAATGGAGTTCAATGGTTTTAATTTCATGTAAAAATGATAAGTGGTTCAGACGTTATGAGTATTTAAAGTTTTGATATGAATATGCGAGAACCCAGTCTTGACTAAATGAGGTCAGGCTGTGATGATGTCATAGACACTCATTCCAAATAAGGTAATATTATAAACAATTAATGTTAACATGAAAACCATTGAGGCAAGGTCAGTCACACTTTGGACTATGTAAATTCTTCATGTGTGGCACTTGATGGTGCAAATTAAAAGTCTCATGGGTACATGATACACTTAATTCCATGCCTCTAGATAACTGGACAATACATCATCATAAGGATGCCCAAATTTATAAAATGTAGGATGATGTTACCAAGAACTTGCCAAAATCCTAGAAAATTTTGGTCAATGGTTCCCAAGTTATTGCTATGTTTAGAAAAAGCAATAGGAATCTGGAACTAGTGAACCATGTAACTACATTACTTATAAAGTGCACCACCACCATGTGTCTCATATTAAAGGGGAGGAAGGAAACAAAAATAAGAAATTTACATATAATACTGTGTCTAGTAATGGTATTCTAAAACTGATATTCTTTACCTGTACAGCGAATCTGAAATTACACTTGCTCAAAGTTTATAAAATTTACTGATGTTTTAAACCTTGCGCCAAAGTAAAAAGTACTGGGTTCTAATGAAAGCAAGTGATGTCATAAATTTCAAAACATTAGAATTTTTATAGTGAAGTTAGCCGTAATTTCCCATTTTCCAAGTCCAACTTGCATAAAATTTACACTTCACTGACTATAATCATACTGAACTAGTTGCACATTCACAGCATGTCAAATAGCAATGATCAAAACACTTCAGAACACTTCAGAAAGCAGCGATAGTTCTGGTAAAGACTATAGCAGACAATATCAAAACTGAATGCATACGAACGTGACCCAGTCAAATCTGGTACAAATGAAACTGACAGTGGTTCCAGCAATAATGATACTGGTTGCAGTGATAGTGAACAGAAGGAACCACAGATAATCGGAAGTATAAACTGGTGTAGTGGTAGATGTTGTCAATTGTTCACGTACACAGAAGGTCTTTGTTGTCAAGACACAAATGAAGCTCCAGAGTAGTTTTTGTTGTTGAAGGTTGAAGATGTTTATTTAAAAATTCCTTCATTTGTTGAAGTCTCTTACGATTTTACACTCTTTTATGCTTTCTGATTCCAATTTCCATTATTTATAATTTTAATTCACAATGTAAAAGTTTAAAAAACATAAAAGAGTTTAAAGCTTTTTTTAAAAGTTGTATGTTGTTTTCTTCATGAGCGCAACATGCGCATGTTGCTGGTAAATGAAACCATCCTGTTCTTCCAATAATCAAAGCAAACAATGTAATGAGTTCAAAAGTCATCAATAAATTCTCTACGATATTTGAAATGAATGTTGCGGATATATTTTCTACTAAAAAATCTGGGGGACTGTAACAAAATTTAGTCTTCCTCTTGATTGTTTAATTTTACATTGTTGTTGTTTTTAGGTAATCAATGTATTTTGGAGGCTGACACAGTCATAAATTGTGTGTCTAGCAAAGCTCTTAATAGCAACATTAAAATAAAACTAAAGTCATATTGTGTATCTTTATTTCCTATATGCTACCCCCGGCAATGATGCGAGAATATTTATATGCGATCAAATACACTGATGGTAGTTTCCTTTTAAATTCTTTCTTATAGAAAACCAAGTAACTTTGAGTAAACTAAAACATGCAGAACTTTGTAATAGTACTGGAAGGAAATGTACAATGTAGAGTGTTTCTGGAAGCTAAATAAAAAGAATTTTGGCAATTAATGCTGTGTTTCACAGTACCAAAATAAAAATATAACTAACTTTAAGATCACGTTGGAAACAATCTTCTTCAAATGGCTCCGAGCAGATGTAGAAACTAGAGTCTTTAGGAAGTGAACTGGTAGACTAGAAGTGGACCAATTCCACAAATATTATAAAGCCGCTGCTTTCGAAGAGCCTTGTTTGTTTTCTCGGTTGATACCTTATTAAAACTTAGATGCGAGTTATCTTGAGATTGTTTAGGGAATCCATAAGCATGACAATTTGGCATTTTGTTTATGTTTCACTTTTATGAAAATAGAAAATGTATACAACAAGAATAACAACTGTAAATGCTGTTGCAGAATATAAATTAAAATATTGTAATAAAATTGAATATATAAATGGAGAATATTGCGATGAACACATACCGAAGCAGAAGGAATAATAATTCTGTTGATCAAATGCCTTTACTAAACTTTACTGAACTTTCTGAAGCCACTAATTTTCTCATTCTAGTCTGCATGAAAAACTCAAGTGGGTATATTTTTGAACACGTTTTTAAAGTTTATATCACTAAATATTTTTAATATGGCGACACTTTATGATGCTAGGATGATTGAATTTTGATTATATGTAATGGAATGAAGTTTTGTTAGAAGTTCCTTATTTTTGTTTCCTTCCCCTTTAAGGACTTACATAGTGCAAAGTTTTACTTACTTTGCCTCAATGGTTTTCATGTCATTGTTAATTGTTTTTATTACCTAGTTTGGAATGAGCGTCTATGACATCACATAGCCTGACCTCGTTTAGTCAAGACTGGGTTCTTGCTTATTCATATCAAAAAGTTTGAAATGCTTATAACTTCTGAACCGCTTATCATTTTTACACAAAATAAAAACCATTGAACTCCATTTTTAAAACACTTTGATTTAAACTAAAATTTTATTTTGACTTCCATTCCCCTTAAAGGAATATTTTCATTTAATTGTTTGATCTGATTGTAATTAGCTAGTTTGTTGATCTGTGTTTGAATTGAGATTTAGGCTTCCACATTATGTTATAGTAGATAAGATAATTGAAGTGTATAAATATTTTACTGATGACAACATGACTCTATTCCCTAATTTGGTTTAAAAGTCGACATTGTACCACTAGGTTTTGATTACATGTGCAATATCATTAAATATAATAGTAAAAATTAATTGGCCGGGATAGATCCTTGTGGTATCCCAGGCATAATAGGTACCAGGGTCGAGAGACTATTATGATAACTGACAAATCCTGCTGGATGAAACAAGTAATCTGTGAACCATACAATGTCATTTCTTAAACATTCTTTTTCCTATCATATTTACAATTAGATCACTAAACTGGAAGATATTGTCATTGATATTGTTTGCTTTTTTTTAGTCTCATTCATTGAATTCAATTAATTCAATTTCCTCTTGTCAAAAATGTTTCGTATCAGAAATTAATAAAAATCGACAATAGAAAATGTTGCTATTAAGGCTCTGTGGTGAAGAGTATTTCTTAAAGAATCGTGCCTCTATAACAAACAAAATTCTGCCTGTTTTGTGCATAAATTGTTTCTTGGCTTAGGTCTCATACATTGTACAATAAATGTCCGCAGCAGCATTTCTTATCCGTGGATATGTACATTTTAAACACTCTATGAACCTCACAAAATGATTTAGACTTATGGAGTAAGGGTGATGAAGGCACTATATATACCTCGCAAAAAGAATTAGATTTCTGCAGTAAGGGTGATGAAGGCACTATATATACCTCACAAAATGAATTAGACTTCTGGAGTAAGGGTGGTGAAGGATTAGATATATATTGATGTAGGAACTGTACACATACACATTTATGTATTTACTAATTTATTTATTTGTAATTTAGGTTGGAAACAATGAATCGCTGAAGGACTTGTTTATCATGCATGCAGCTCAGCAGGTAAAACCATACGTTCATTCATGTGTTGTTTATGATATGTTCATATGTTTCTGTCAAATAAATATGTCAAATAATACCATAGTAATTCCTTACATATGGATCGAACAGATCTATTTCATTCATTTGTAATACCTCTAGCTGATGTATCATTTTATGAATTCCAACCTACTGCTGAAGATCTATCAATTATGGCTTTCATATTAGTGTTGATGTATCATTTTTAATGGCATTATAAATTACTATTGATGTATCTGGTGATGATTATACTAATGGCTTTCATGCTAATTTTAGTTGATGCATTCATTTTAAGAATGCAACGGAAAGGTTTCAATTCTATAAATACATGAATACATTAAAGTTATCCAAAATGGCCATAGTGTTTGTGATATATTTGGTGCAAAAATATTTTATCAGGAAATTCTAAGAAATAAAAACCGTATCTTTTCCAAAAGTTGATTTTCAATCTTTCCTTGATTGTATTCCTCTTGTTTATGTTTACAATTTTGTGTCACAGTTTACATCTCCAGATATTGCCAAGAAGAAAAAAGCCAGACTTCTGTATACATTTCGTGTAGAAACCAGGCTTCTGTATACATTTCATGTAGAAACCAGGCTTTTTTTAAAGGTTGAAAATATAACCTGCGTATATCCTTAATCAATATTGTTTTTCTCGATGTGGCTGCTAGGTAGGACATACAAACAATAGATTTTCTTATTTGCAAGGTCATGTAAAAACATGTATAGGAAAAGTCTCATATTAAAAATAGATTAGGCTCTAGTCTAGTTTAACCCGACTCCTGAATGGACGTACCATCTGAATGGACTCACACCTAAATAATCATTAGTGTGCTGTGCGGTAGTTCAGATAAATGCAATATAGTAAGCTTTAGAGTTGATTTAACATTGAAATAAATAATGTTTATCTTCCTTTAAGGAAAAATTGAAAGTATCCATGATCCAAGAATTGTCCCGCATGGAAAGCAATTGCCAATTGTTAACACGAGAGAAGGGTCCCATTGGTGCTTCGACGGTCTTGTACTTTCAAAGAGATCATCTGGCAAGGAAACTAGTGAGTAACTCTTTCTTTAACGGTCTTGTACTTTCAAAGAGATCATCTTGCAAGGAAACTAGTGAGTAACTCTTT
>JANTOQ010145039.1:0-15130 GCA_027564595.1 Bythotiara depressa | reverse complement strand
CCGTTTTTAAATCGCGTTTAAAACAACAACAGGTCATTTTTCGTAAAACATAAGATGCCAAGTTTTACTAGTCGTTCTTCCCGCGCTACGCACTCGTTTCCAATTCTATCTCGCAGATTATTTAAGAACGACATTTCTAGTCTAACAATAGGTATACCTAGACGCCGCCCTCGAGTGGACAATAATGGTGTGATATACGTCATTCATCGATTACAACTCGTTCTCAAGGCCTGTTTTCCTTTTTGATATAGCTGACGGCGGAAGAAAGCCCGGGCATCATCTGCGCGATTACGCGATTTGATTGGCTGCTTCAATTACCGGATGATTAAATACCACCAAAGCTTTTTTTTTTTAAAGATGGCGGCGCTTCGGAGTGGAACGGAATATTGGATAATGAACATCCATGACCGGATTTAAGAAATTCTAGACACTCTTTTTTAAGGTGTAGTACTCAATTAAGCGAGCTTTATGCGTAGTGTACTACTTTTACTGTTGCTTTGATGTCAACTAAGCTGATGCTCGAATAGCTCAAAATGAAACTTGGTTTTATTTGATAGCTAGCTCTTTGACACAGGCAAACAGAAATTACAATTATATCGAATTCCTACGTCAACCATTAAGAGATTTTTAATTAGTAGCAATAACAATGAGAAAACATTATTCATCTTGAGATATAGCTATAAAACCCAAGAGACTAAAACAATGGTTAGAGAATTCGTTGTTTCATAGTTTAACATAATCGCATAATTTGAGCTATGAAAAGAAACAAATAAATAAATAAATGAGTCCATGGAGACAGTCTAAATAATGGTTTTATTTGACGTCACATCACTATATACAAATGTTCCATTGAAAGACACGTTAGTTATTATAAATGATCTAATCAGTAATTATCAAGATCTTACAAATCGAACAAATATCCCTCCAGATAATATTTTAGAAATCATAGAATTCCTACTAACAAAAACATGGTTTCAATTAATTGGCAAGTTCATTACGCAAACAATCGGTGTAGCCATGGCTGTCCCGGCGTCTTCCGTGGTAGCAGAAATATACATGCAATATCATGATAACGTAGCACTAAGTACAACGTCTAACCCACCAAAGGTTTGGGAACGACATGTGGATGACGTTTTTCTTGTCATAAAAGAAAACCATCTTAATGACTTTTATGATCACGTCAATAATTTACACCCACAAATAAAATTCGCTATGGAAAAAGAGAAAAACGATTGTCTTCCATTCTTAGACACTCTAATAAAACGGAACGACAATGGTAGCATATCTTTAATAGTTTATACAATACCCACTCATACGGATCAATATCTAAACTTCCACTCAAACCACCAACAAAACGCGAAAGGAAGTGTGATATCTGCTCTCTTCACAAGAACAGAAAACATTATTAGTAAGCTAGAGAACGTAAGAAAAGTAAATGAGCGAATAATCAGTGTCTTCATCGGGATATGATTACGAGACACACTCAATAACAAATCAGAAGGGGTATTGAACGGAGAAAAATACAAAGTACTGTTGCAAATGAGCCAGATGAAACCAAAGGCTATGTCAATCTTCCATATATATAAAAGGAACCAGTGAAATTCTTTGACGTATTCTACGTAAACAAAACATACGTTGTACATTTTATTCAAAAGACACTTTACGGAATATACTGTCTCACCCTAAGGATCGGATAGAAAAACAGAAGCAAAACAATGTGGCCTATAACATTCCCAGTGGTGACTGTAACGCAGTCTATATCGGTGAATCAAAAAGAATGCTGGAACAACGATCAAAATAACATGCCAGAGCAGTTTGCAAAGGAGATATCACAATAAATGAAATCGCCGATCACAGTTGGAAATTGACCATAGATTCGACTGGGAAAACATGAGTGTAATAGATCGTGAATAAAATAAGGTTACGAGGAGAATCATAGAAACTACCCACTCAATGCGTAACGAAAATCATATTAACAGCATCTCATATAATGTACCAGACATGGATACCAGCTTTGACTTAAGGACAAGTTGGGAATAACTAGTTACGGGAATTGACGGTGATAACTAGCTACGGGAAATGACGGTTTGATTATGCATCCGCGTCACTTTTACGTCCGAAAACACGGTCCGTAGAGGTGTGAAATATCTGATACGGGAATTTGTTCCTTATATGTCTGAAATTTCCCGTGGATGTGTGAAATAATTAAATTTCGATACTCTCTATGCGTATATAACGAGATATTTTCAACATTACTCGCTCTGGAACATGGCCTATCGGCGGATATCACAGCAACGGCTACACCGTTGCGAACCGTCACACACCAATCTCATTTCCCGATGATTAGAGAGGTTTCTCTCGAAATGTAGCCCAACGTTTAAATCATTCAGGTCCATGACACGATAAATATATCATATCATTATGAATTCCAATACTGACAAACGCTAATATCTTCCATTTAAAGAAACACTTAAGTTTGTAATTAATATATTTACAATTTATAAAAAAATCTTAATTAAATTACCACTGAAAAACTTAACAGATTTGTTTAACCATAACTATCATAAAATTTAATTGAGTTATGTAGCCAGTCAGCTATTTCATATGTCTACCAGAATGGATAGCAGTACAAAGCATTATTACACAAACTCACAAAAGTTGTACAACATATTTGTAGTTCTATAGAAGTTGTCCACGCAAAAGCAAGGAATTCCCCGACACGGTTTTGATGCTGATAGCTTACCAATTCGAAAAAGTATTATTTCGTTTTTATTTCGTAGCCCATGACTGAAGATGTAACTCAAAATACGGTAATATTTCAAGAACATTATCACTGAGAGAAAACTTATATTTACTTTGCGTCCTTCAGTTCATGAAACCAAAGATATTTAAGACCGATGTGATTTAAGTTGGATGTGCAACTTATTGTTCCGGATGAAAGAGACCGCCATTCACTTTGAAGCTATGTGCGTTGCCGCCAAAATCTGAATTTTCGATCTATGACCTCTGATATGTGAGCCGACAAAAGGCGTCGTTTCACAACACCTATAATATTTAAATTTAAAAACTTAAAACCCTACCTTTACTGAAAGACAAAACCAGACAGCAGTTAAAATAATTTTTTTTCAACGTTATATAAGAATAAAACAGTTCAGAATGCGTGGAAGGCACACGATTAATAGAAATACTAAAATGTTTTAACGTAATTTTTGAGAATATTTATAACAGATGGTTTATACCTTAGAATTTACTAGGAAGGAAATTTTTCTTTGCATAAAACTTGTGGGTGTAAATAAAGGTTGGAGTATTTACATACAGGATATTTTAAGTGCATTTATGGACACAGTTTTGTATCCATTTGGTTATAAAACAGTCAAAATCTTAGTTTTTCTGACGTGGTTGTCATGCTGATTTGCCTTACTGGTCTTAAGGCGCTCTTGTGAAAATGATTTGAACAATCTAGACACGGCATTTTATAATTAATAATAATATTCTGACGATATCATATTGTTTTCTTTTCAATAGGGGTATTGAATTTAGAATAATAATCCCAACACGATTAGTACGGCCGGAAAACAATAGGTTGCACATCCAGCTTCGCTCTTAAATATCTTTGTTAAAACAAAGAAGTTTAAAAGTTGTTTAATCTGAATTAACTAATGCTTAATAACGTTATTTAAAAAAATTAAAAATACTTTTAAAATACGTCTTGAATTGGTTGAAATATAAATAAACATCTTCATTAACACACACAATAAGAAAGATGGAAGAAAATTCAGAAAATATATGTATCCTACTTTTTCCAATTATACTTCTAACTGCAGAGTGATAATCTTTATATATCAATCGTTTAGGATTAATTTGTGAAATTTTGACTTTGAAAGGTTCAAATATCCTTAATTACATATTCACAAATTAAAAATCTAGAGTAGGAGAAATAATCTAGTTTTAATTAATCAGATAAGAAAACAAATCTAGTTTTAAGAAAAAGAAAGCAAATAAGAAAATAAATCTAATTTTAAGAAAACAGAAATAAAAGATCTAAGCACCTTTGAAATGTATTATACAGACATGTTGAAAACATATTTCAGCTACAGAAAGAAGAAGAATCGAAACGTCGTATTATATGGATCCCAGTCAGAATTCCTATTGCTGCAGCACCAATAACTGGCGTTGATGATACTTTCACCGCATTAATTACGACACTATCTGTACGGAAGGAATATAAAATACGGATAACGTGATTTCTAGTTTTTGCGCATAAAGTGATGTCCACCATACATTTTGTATAAGATCATCCCAGGCGAGCAGGCCAAGCCGCTTAACATAAAAAATATATCAATTTAAGTGGAGTTTATTTATTGAAGTTGAAAAACGTTTTTCAATGAAGAGGTTTGGGAAGGAAATGTATATTGTTAATTAGATTGCAAACTTTGAAGTTGTACATATTTAAAAACAATAAGCCAATGCATTCTTAAGGGACCTTAGCAACAAGTAGTAATTGTGGTCATAGACCAGTAAAGTTATAAAACATTGTTTCAAGTAATTGCTGTTGTTGTGAATCATAGGAATCACTGATTATGACTAATCATCGTCTAAGGATTTTCAGACACATAGTTATAGTTACCGTATAACCTCGATTAAACGCCCTGGACGTTTATTGAATTATTGCATTTTTTACATGGGCATTTATTCAAGGTGGGCGTTTATTTATGGGGGCGTTTATTAAATTTTACCTAAATTTGGTATAAGGAAAATAAAAATAAAATGTGACGTTCAGAAAAGAGTGATCTTTTCTCCGATTTATAAAAAAACTAAGATGAGTTAAACTAAGATAATACATCAATATAATCCTCTTCAATGAAGAGCATCTCATTGTTTACGAGTTCAGCTGATCTTCGACTTTTACACAATTCAAGCATTTTACTTGTCGCCAGTAGCATGTATATTGGGATTTATTACTCGTGATTTGAAGTTCAATTCCCTCATTTATAGTTTTCGTGATCCACTCGTGTAGATAGAAACTTATACCCAGACTGACCGTGTTTAAACTGAAGTAAAAATTTGATACGAAGGCTTAACGTTCCTCTCGTCTCCCTCATACCAAAGTGTAGACAATTATTCAACAGATGGTTTGTGATAATCAACAACAAAGTTTAAATTATATTTCAGTACAGCTAGATTTAACAAATCTGTTTATTTTCCCTATTTACTTCTTTGATTTTTGACTTCGTGATGCAATGTTTTGTTTTTGTTTTATATATATATTTTTTACTGTAAATAATTAAAATTACAGACCAGATCTTACAAGGTACAAATGACGTCAATATAGTAAGGTTGGGCACAGTCTGTAAATTGTCAGTGTCGAAATAATTTCCGCGCTGGTCTTCCTTTTTCATTTTTGCTGTTTACAGTATAGTAATAACGATTAATTGTACTCCCGAGAGCCGATCAGAATTGAGAAATACTGTACTCTTAATGATTATATCCATTATTACACGATCTGAAAATATGCGTCTCATTTATAAACTGTCAATGCAAACTGAGTGTGAAAGTATAACATTTTTTATGAAGACGTGAAGATGCAATGACGCAAACGGAAACGGAAACAGAATTGTTACTAAAAAGGTACGAATATGCTTAGAACAGTTTTTCTTGCGTTTTCTTGATATTTTTCCTACTAAAATAGAACCTTTATACAATATTCTATATTTATTTTATAGACCAACAATACTAAAAGTAAAGTACAAAAGACAGTGAAAAAAAGATATATAACGAAAGGTGGACAGCGAAAAACACGAATTGTATGAATTTGTATAGGTGTAGAGGGAAGCCGATTTAAGCAAGTAGATGATTATTATATTATGAAGAAGTGAGTAAAAAAGTGTTGTTTCAAGGAATCTCAAGAAATTACAAAACTGAAAAAAGAAAGGAAAATGTCAATGGAAAAAGAAAATAATATTCACAAGTTTTATTGGTTATATACATAGCATGATATTTTCTAGAAGATACACCTTACCACAGTTTCAAAGTCACAATAAATAATTTTTAGAAGAATGAAATGCGTAATGATAGGTATAAATTTATATAAATAAAGAGCTCTCACCTAGCGCAAAACATTTACTAACCTTAAGAAAAAATAATTTTTAAATTAAGAAAAGTCTACCTGTGAGAGAATTCCGGTATATTTTAAATTTATTTATTTTTAAATTTAACTATAGCCGTCTTTTCATATTTGTTTATTTATATTTATATTTATTATTACTTATTTAAAAATAATAATTTTGATATAACTGCGTTGCTCTCAAAACTGCGGGGTCAAGTTGGATGATTTTGTATTAGGAACGTGTCTCAATATTTTATCCAAAGGCACCGAAGTTCATACACTTTAATTTCGAACCACTAACGGTTGGAATGTATTTAATTACTGCATGAGCTCAGTTAGGTCTTGTACGTACTTTAATGTCTGTCTACTTGGTTTGACTTCATATCTTGGTAGCTTAGGTCCTAGGGTCCCCAAAGATCTACTTTCCCCGTTTGGTCGTGACCCCACATTTTGTAGGAAATGTAATACTGATCAATAATCTTATAGGAAACATCTGTTGAAAATGAACCTACATTGAAATATTATCTGATACGTAAGACCTGTAATTCACCTTTAGAGGCGACCCTTTTTTATTATTTATAGAACTTAGAGAAACCCTTCTAGTGTTTTAATTTATAATGTTATACTCATTATACACTAATGCGATATTTGAGAGGATGCATACAACATCTCCAGGATTGCAGCTGGTGAAAGAGAAGAAGTTAAACCTGCAGAGATGTGTTATTTGTCAAAATGCAAAGGATAGGCGAGGTGACAAAAGGCTTACCAGTACTTCAAAAATAAATAAATATCTTAATCGACTGTTCAAATGCTCTTCACGATAATCTATTTAGTGGACTGGACTCGAATGAAATAAATGACAAAAAGTACCATGTGAATACAAGTTATGCCAGATATGTTAAGTTGAAGGAACGAGTAGGAGATAAGGAAATTAAAAATTAAAATGATTCGGTATGCAAGGAAAACGAAGCAGTAGAAACTCCTGTCACTAAGCGACGAATTTAAAGAAAAAATGCAACAATAACGACTTCGAATCTGTGAAAACAGAAGAGCAAAACAATTACTATCAGCTATCCGTTTTTCCAAAGATGACGTTTAGAGATGATGTATTTTATTAGAACGGCGCGGATGATGTATTTGCTGCTGATATTATTTACCATATATATAACTATATATTGAAATTTAAAAGAGAATTTGAACTGATAATGATTGATGATGAGGTCATTATTGACGAGTCACTTGAGGCGATGTTTAAAGAGGCAATCAGAACTCTAAGAGTTAGGAAAAGAAACACATTATCTATCGACTGCCTATGATCTTGTTAACGAGAGATTGGAAGGAGCAGAACTATGTAAATAAAAGTGTTTACTGTTGCTAAGTGTGATCACAATAAGATGTCATTAATACCATTAAAGGGTGCACAAAGAAAGCTCAGCTTGATATTTAAATGTATTTTAGCTGTTGCTCATTTCATGTAAAAGTAGAGACTGGTGTACCAGGCTAACCAAATAATATAAGCCTTTTAAATTATTCTATGTTCATTATAAGCTTTTTTAAAAACTATGTTCTTTCAGAACAACATAGTCACCTAAAAGAAATGACTAATATATCAAATTGGTATGTCGCCAAAAATGACTATTATAGTCATTTTAATTTTCCCGAAATGATTATTATAGTCATTTTTTAAGTCATGAAAATATTAAATTGGGTCAGGGTTACGACACATTTTTTTAAATTTTTCTTTAACGGAAATACGCCCTAACCCTGATCCTATGGATAAATAAGTAAAACATTCCAATCCCCGATCAACAACCCCTACATAGTGAGTTATATATAAAGGTATCGCTAACTTTGTGTTTGTGGCGCACTAAAAATGACTTATTTAAATTTTAAAAGTTACATTTAAAAAAACGTAAAATTAAAAAAATTTAAATAAATCATTTTTTGTGCGCCACAAGCACAAATAAAGCGATAACTTCATATATAACTTATGACTATAATAGTCATTTCGGAGAAAAATAAAATGACTGTAATAGTCATATGAAGGCGATTTACAAATTGCATATAATAGTCATTTTTTTTAGGTGTGTATGTTGTTCAGAATGTGGAGTATCGAATCGTGGTCTGAAGAAGATGTTAATTGATCATCTAGGAGAGGATGTTTGCTTTATCTACCCTCAAGACAAAACCAAGTCACAAATGTTCTTTTCAAAAACAGTAAAAACAGAAGATGTCGTAGAAACACTTCGATCTCTAGATGCTGTAAAAGTCTGTGCACAAATCTTAAAGGAAGAATGTGAGAACTTCGAATTCATGTTGGATGGGGGTTATAAATCTGCAAAAGATTTGGATGGATGCTAGCTACAACAATTACACCAAGAGTCGACTTCCTTCTTGGGAAACGTTTTTTGAAACAATTTTCCTTCTTCGAAATAATTCAGAGAATTTGACAAGAAAATGTGACACAGTGTTTCAAATCACGTATACATTGATACATAACACGCAAAAGAAAGCACCATTATATATAGCCGTTGCAGAAAACACCCATGATATTTGTCGTTCAAAAAACTTAATAAACGTTATGAATCGTTTGGGTTCATCCATTAGTTATGACGAAATGGAAAGGATAGACACTGCACTTGCGAATATTATAATAGGAGAAGCAGGAGAACATAGAGTTCCTGTTGCAGAATCAATCAAATCATCTACAGTCATTCATGTTACCATAGACAACTTCGATCATGACGAAAATTATTAGTCTAGGATAGGTGGTAGTCATGGTAATACTTATGTTTTTTCAGAACACTGATAAACAAGTCGAAAGGGAAAATGACGATTTCAATTATACAAGTGTAATCGCAGATAAAATTCAATACTCCCGTGAAAAATAACTTTAGACCATATATTACCTTGTCAATTCGTTACCAAAGCTGGTATATTTGGAAAAAGAGACGAGATTCCGTAGAATGTTGAACCGAGAGGAGAATTTAAAGATTTTGTGAAAGAACCGTCGAGAAAACTATTCCTTTTTTGGGCCGCAGCTAGATCAAAAGTTTTTACTTCTTCTACAGAGGGACAACGAGTTCCCTCATTTACAGCAACAAACAGCTTCTTTATCGGAGAAAGTGAAATCAATTACACAATTTTCCTTCATTCCAATTATACCACATCCCGCCTGAATTCGACACAAATATTCACCTGCATGAAAAACTTTCAAGATGTCCTCCTGCAGCGCGAACTTAATTATGTACTATTATGGTGTGATGAGGCGGTTTACAGAATTGCAAAAGAACTTCAACTTCTGAATGCTGATATTTTGACAACATTTTTCTTGGCTTAGGGGGTTTCCATATGGGAAGGTCATCATAGCATGTTGTAGAATCTATTTGAAAGGCACAGGGATAGAGAGTGTCGTGGTAGAAAACGAGGTATTTGGCTATGGTGTTGTGAACTCTGTGTTGCCAGATGGAAATTATATTCGTGGGATAAGAGGAATGTCGTTACGTGCAGAGGCATTACAACAACTTCAGTATACTGAATTCGTATCTAGCAATTAAAATGTATCTCATGATTTACAAGACCACCTTGATTCATATCAAGAGATTGAAAATATCATGAAAATTCAATGAATAACTTTTCAAATTCCTTCATTAATGATGCATCCACGAGAAGTAGCCAATTCAAATTCTGGACTAAACCCTATTATATCAAAGTGCAGGAAACAGTGCTTTTATAATATTAAGTTCACTAAAAATGGTTCGATCTCTTTAATCGAAAATCTAGTACTACATATTAATTATGTTTTGTTTAACATTAATCTTACTGTTGCTGGGAGCTTTAATACACTTTTATAATCTAATTGATGAAACCAGATTTAAAATATTCAATATTAACCCCTGAAACGAATCAAATCATTAGTCACTTCTTTGCTATTTTGCTGTTTCCAATGAGTGAATTATTGGAAACCTAATGTAAAACAAATTTGGTTAAGGCTAAATACACACACTGGTTCCTCATAAAATTATAAAAGAATCCAATGGGAAGTTTAGCACAACCAGGAGGTATGTTTATGCATTAAAGGGTTAATACCCAGCAAGCACAGAAACGTCGTTGCAACGTTCATCCAACGTCACACCCTGACGAGAATCGCGAGGAGATACAAAAACGATGTATTTACAACGTCATGTGCGACGTTGCAACAACGTTGGTTATGGGAATCCATTTCCCAGTCGTTCTGTCGTCGCAAAGAGTAGCCACCATTGTGAAAATGCGAGCCATCTTCTGGTCATTTTGACGTCGTAACAACCTTTAGCAACACATCCTCTAGTCGTTCTAACGTCGCAACAACGTTGTAACAACCACTCCGAATCTCATTAAACCACGTTTTCTTTTTTCGATGTCATGTAAACAATGGGAAAATAGAACCCTGTAGTGCAAACAATGAGAATAATATAGCGATGATATTTACAAGAAAATTATATTCTCAAAAAATTAAATACCTAATGCTACTAAAAGTGCAAATTCGTTAATCTTAATTCGAATTACTACGGGTCCAGGAATTTAGTTTCTACCACTCAAACTATAACAGTAAACAACAATATGTGACATACTGTCACAACGGTAGGAATCCCAATTAATTAAAAACTGTCTTGGAAAGATACCAGTGAAAGATTCCAGTATACCTTGTTTCCGCAGATTTAAATATTGACTTCTCAGGAGAGGTCCATACTTTCCTCGATAATTTAAAAATCGATTCCTCAGTAGGGGCGCGTATTAGGAGGTAGAGGTAATTTGTAAAAATCGGCAAATAAATAATTCCAATTAGAACCCAGCCTCCGGAAAAGATGCACTTAATTTTTATAGATGCGCTAAGAGTAATTAGAGGAAATACTAATATTAACACATTTGTTTTTTCCCACGCTAATCGTGGGCAGTATATTCCTCCTCGCAAATAAGTATAATAATTTATACCGGTTCAGATCTTTTTTTTTTTTTACAAAATGGCGGTTCAAATAGACTCTCCTTCACTGTTAAAATAGTTCCTTCGGTGAAGAGCGTTCGTTTTATTTGCTTAAATATTTTGGTTTAGCACCTATTTTTGAGTTGCCATTGTGGGCCGCGAAAAATGATCCTTCCTTAAGTACTGTTTAATTCGCGCAGCACAATTGTTCGCGCGTCTTTAAATTCGCGCATATTAAATTCACGCAATGAAAATAGAGATATTTGCGCGTTCTTAAATTTGCGCATATAAAACAAGAGTTTTAACTTACTTATAAAAGAGTGGGCGCAAAGGCAAGTAAATCAAGGACATTAAGTTTACACATCAAATTATCTTTCTAAAAACCATACAAACCAATAACAAATGGAAGGTTTTGAACTTTTTTGATGTTTATCATTAGAGTGTTTCCAATTTTCGATATTAATTTAACACCGTAATTTTAATGGCTGAAATTCAGAAGTTTCTCATTTTTTGGAATGAAATAACTAAGAGCAATTCGCGCGTTTTAATTTTGTCGCAGCATTAAAATTCGCGCCTCTTTAGAAATAATTTTATGGTTATTATTTATTGAAATTTTGGAATTTTGACCTTAAATTATCCACTGGGTAAAAAGTTTTCACCCACTAATAATTTTACAGTCAAAACTTTGGAAGGCTATACTGCTTATTCTAGAGCAGTAAATTGCACAAACATTGATACCATATAAATTTGACCCGAGGAATCCAAATATTATATTCACAGGATATTTAGAAATATGATTTTTCATTTTGATGACGTCATACCGAATAGGAAAGAGTAAGTAATATTTGGAAATCTGTGATAATAAAAGCTGAATTATAGGCTCGTTTGTGTAGCAAAAATGCTAATGTTTTAAGAACTTATATACCCTACCTTTAAGTACGTGCGCATCTAGTGTAAACTACTGCTTTTTAAATCATAGTTACGTTATGTAGGAATAAAGTATCAAACTCGTCTTTTTTTATTAACGAATCTAACTGCCGTACCTGACTCTTCTACTTAGAGGTTTATAAATCTCAATTGATAATTAGTATAAGATACCTGTTCCAGTTGGACTATAAAGACGAGTTTACATATTATTGTGTTATTAATTTGAGTTATGTCAGGTGTTCACATGTATCCATGTATCCATATGCGACCGTACACGCATTGTGTATGAAAATAACCACACGTCCGTATTAACGGGTGTTTCCCGCCGTGTTGAAAAGAAAACTTTTTCCGCCAGTAATAATATTTTAAATAAAATATATATATTTAAAATAATAAATAACATAGTTAAATTTGCTTCATATTGTGACGTCTTTCTTTCAAAAGACGTCAGTTGGAGGACGTCGTCGTACCAACGCCAAATTCTGGTCGCCCACCGTCGCGACCAAAACGCAACTAGAAACTGAGGTTGCAACGACGTTGCGTGTCGCCTGCGTAATTGTATATGAACTTGTTGAACCGTTTCTTAAAAATAACAATGAAAACTTTGTTTAAACAAGGAAGGGTAACAGATTCAAATGGGATATAAAATCCTAAAGATATCCCTCAATGTAACCGTAATTGTTTAACAATCACAGATCGTCCGGAATATCTGGAAAGAACAACAATGAAGTGGGAGGACGCAAGAAGATGGCATAAAAATTGATAGTGAGAAAACTAAGGTAACATGACAAAACCACAGCATGACGAAATACACGAACTAACAAAACGATGGATAACTGTACAAAACTACGAAAGTGACCCTGATCAGTCATTATAACAGTTTCTTGTTACGAATCATTGTCAAACTTTCCAGTTTCGGTACGTTGACACCCATGAATCTTGCTGGAAGGTGACCCCTCCAATTCTTTGGTAACGGTGAACATTTCCTTTAAGCGCACTTAAATCTTTGAGGTCAGGTTAGGCGGTAAAAACAACATCTCAGATCAATTACAATTTCCAGAATAACTTGACATGACGTGGATTATCACAAGTATTTATAGTTACTACCGGTTTAATTAGAAGATTTAGTTTCCATGGTTAGTTATATCACTATGAGTTTCCATTGTTAATAATTCTGGGATGGCCTCATGGTGAGACGAGAGTGGGAGATATTTTCATTCAAATGATATAGATTTCTATGAAAATCATTTCCAAACTTCTAAAATACTAAAAACAATTATCTTGCATATACAATAGTTAAAAGCAACGCTCGATCGTGGCAGCTAAAATGACAGTAGCTAAAACAATGTTTAGCCAAGGATATATAAGAGAAGCTTGTAGAAAATATACACGTTTGTTTGCTATTAGTGTAGTTCTATCCTGCTTTTGTTTCAGATAAGTATAACCAATCTCGTGTTGATTCCTGAGCCATTAAACTGTATACTCTTACTAAACTGCAATCTTTTATTGTCGGTTTTAATCACACAAAATTACAGTAACCAGTAATTAAGAAAGAAAAAACTTATAAAATGTTCACGCTCGAAGACTTCTTTTAATATGAAAGTAAAGAGTTTTAAAATAGAGGGATTT
This sequence comes from Bythotiara depressa, assembly GCA_027564595.1. Classification (NCBI taxonomy): domain Eukaryota; kingdom Metazoa; phylum Cnidaria; class Hydrozoa; order Anthoathecata; family Bythotiaridae; genus Bythotiara; species Bythotiara depressa. The sequence continues at coordinate 1,508 of JANTOQ010145039.1, read as the reverse complement.
ATATTTGAATAACAAGTGTGGTCACGATTAAGAATTAGCACTCGTAACAGATACATCAGGTAAGAAGTATCTCTTGAACTTAGCTTTTTGAATTTACTGTTTTAAACGTTCATCGAATGAATCTTCTTGTTATTAATGTTGTTTATGATCATGTTTATTAATCGATTATTATATATTATATCCATTTTTATGAATTATGTATGTTATTATATTTTATATATTATATAATATTATTATTATTATTATATAATAAATAATAAATAAATATGTAAATATGAAAATATTTTTTTTTACCTATTTCGTGTTTGTCAGTATCTTAGAGAATGTAGCATTGGCAATTATTTACATTATTTACATAATAAATATACTCTGCATTTGATGAGCTAAAGAGTGATCAATGTTACATTATTTTTTAGGTTGACAGAGGCAGCGACAAAAATAAAAAGGTGAAGAAAATACCAACATTTAAGGGTTAGTTGATAAGTTTACATTTTATTTGTTAGTTGTCGTAAATATTAAGGATGTACAATGTTTTTAAGCTTATCTCCTATATTAAGCGCGAAATAGGACTAACAATATTGTCAAGGTGTCTTTAGCGCACTAAAAATACAATAGAATGCTAACACAGAAACACAAACCTTCCATTTGTTCAAGAAGATATTGATGAAATTATTAATACAACACAACATGAAGAAATTGTAGATCCACCACAAGACATACTAGATACTAATGTTGATATGTTTAAAGAGAAAGGTATCAATTTTGTACACATAAATATTAACAACCTTCTGATTTTAAATAAATGAATTTCGATTGATAACTCACAAATTAAAACTAGTTGGGGAATGGGGAAATTATTATTGATGGCTATGATATAATACGTTCAGACAGAAAAAGATACGGATGGGGGAGTTGCATGCTATATAAGAAATGACATACGTTTTAATAAAAGAAATAACCTTTCCAAAGACATAGAAAATATATTCTTTGACATTTTTCTGCCAGATTCAAAGCCAATTTTACTAGGCATTTTGTATAGACCACCTACTCAATCAGCTTTTCTTAATAATCTTTCTACTGCTATCGCCAACTGCGAAAATTTCGGAAATCAAGAAACTTGCCGATCTAAACTACAATCTAAAATACAAGGGAAAATATATCCCAATTAATATTAAAACCTATAGAAAATTTTGCTTACTATATGGTTTAAAACAAGTACTAGATGAACCAACTAGAATAACAAGGGACTCATCATCTTTATTAGACGATATTCTAACAAACTCAACGGACAAAAGTTCTCAAAGTGGTGTGGTTGACATTGGACTTGCGGATCATGAAATGATATACTGTACAAGAAAATTTAACAGGCCAAAATTAGTTCTCTAAAAAGCTATGCAAAAGACGTTTGAATAGAAAGATTAACAACAACAAAATTTCCAAATTATCTTACATATGGAGATATTAATGAGGCATATAATGACTTCATTAATAAAATAACTAACATAATG
>JANTOQ010144928.1:0-11157 GCA_027564595.1 Bythotiara depressa | reverse complement strand
TTGTATTGTTTTGTATTGTTTTGTATTGTTTTGTATTGTTTTGTATTGTTTTGTATTGTTTTGTATTGTTTTGTATTGTTTTGTATTATAAAGTATTATAGAGCGATATACGTTTTGTGTTTTGTAATAACAAAATAGGTTGAAAAAAAATCAACTTTTCCTGGCGATGGGGGGAATAAACAATATAATATAAATGAAGTTCGCTCGGAAAAGATCGCTGTATGGAAAACAGCCTTAACTATATACCTTTACTGCCTCAACTAAATTCCTCGCCCAATTTAATGGAAAAACTCAAGTAAATACGAGTAGTTTCGTGTCTTTTGTTCACCCTGCTTAATGAGATTACTTTGGAATGGTGAAACTATACTTAATTCTACTAATTTATAGACATAAAAAGGAGTGGCTTTTTAACTTGTTGCATGTCTTGTAGATGTGAGGCTTATACAGAGGGCCTTACAAACCTTGATTAGTTGGCATATCATCCGCAATATGTTGAGCAGTATTAAGCTCACGTTCATCCTTCAGAACATCATTTGATGCTTCAGTTTGTTCTTTTATATCAAGGTCTTTTATAGCATCTCGAACTGCAGCATCAGCTTCTTTCTGCACGTTACTAGCTGCTACAACCTGAGATAATGTTTCTTTGTTCAAAGGGCTTTGTGCTTTTTCAGCGTGAGCGAAACTATTTGCAAACTGTTGTATTGGATCGTACCCTGCTGTTAATCCACTAGACTCGTTTGGGATTTCATTAGGCTGGGAATTCAATTCTGTTTGATGTGACTGGTGGTCTTCACTGTCTATTATTTGACTATTTCCAATACTTGGTTCCTGTTGTCCATCTAATGTTACTAAGGCTCCCGGAATCCCGCCTGAAGTAGATGTATCAGATGATAAACGAGATGGTTCTTGAGCAAAGTGAGGCATATCTAAATGTGACATATCTGTGGCATGGTGAGATATGTCCCCATCACTACGCGAATTTAAAATGATCGGTGGAGGTTTCTCGTTTGTAGTGGTAGCTGCAGTTAGTGTCTCCGGATTGTAACTTGATCCCGTAAAAGATTCCTGGTGAAACAAATCTTTTGCGTTTGCTGTAGTAACACCTGGATACATTAAGGGATCAGGTTTAATGGAGGTCATAGACGTAAGATAATTATCAATAGGAGATCTCTCGGGCATATCTCCTGAAAGCGCAAATCCGGCCCCGTTATGAAATTCTCGATCTATCGATGATTTACTAAAGTCTAAGTTTGTTTCGTCATGTGTTACGTCACTTGTCATGTCAGGTGATTTCATTGACGAAGACACTTCGTCATTTGAAACGGAACCTGGAAACAGTTCTGAGGCGATGTTGTTTAGTCCAGGGCCGTCAATAAATGGGGGCAACTCAAATCGTTTCGTCGATCTTCCTAAAAGTAATTATTTAAAAAATCTTTCACTAGAAATTTCGAAAGATTAAAGCAAGAGAGACTAAAGAAAATCATTCTTACCGGTCTCTATATAAGACTTAGCTGCTTTAGTGTTCTTCTTTAATTTTGCTGTTTTTAATCTCTTGTGCCCTAAAACCAATAAATCAATAAGTCGATAAATCAATAAATCATTATATCAATAATCAATAGATTATATCAATAAATCAATAAACACATCAGTATTACCTTGATGTTTTAGTGAAACCACTAAACAAAAGGACAGTGCCATAGTAACCACCATATACGACCAATTCATTTTGAATTGCCTGAAAAAAAAGAGATGACTATACAATTGACTCAAGGGGAGCAGGAAAATGGTCCCTCATAGTAAATATTCCAGTTAAGTGGATCAATTTATCAGGAAAACGTTAACTAAGGGGAAAGAAAATTAGCGAAAAGGTTTCTGCAATGAATATATTCACGTATTAAATGATGGACCAAATAAGGTTCATGTGGTGGTATTTTACCAAATAAGGTTCATGTGGTGGTATTTTGTTGGTTATTCTTGCTGTCGATTTCTTATTTTTCTGTTGACTTCATAAAGCATTCTACAAGGCACGTGTATAATCACGAAGACAAATGTTATACGTATATCATATTTGTTATTTGATTTTAAATTTCTAAACTTATGCAGTTTATTACACAATTTTTTATTAAGATTTAATCAAATCCCTGTGCAAGTAAGTAGAACATGTTTTATTGAAGGAACAGGTAACTCTTAGCATTGTTGGAATTGGCGTCTTTGAAAAATGAGGGAACAAAAATGCCCTATCCCTCGGGGTTTTTTTAAATAACTCACGATTAAATTATCCAAATAAGCTGAGTCTGCCGCAAAATATATATGAAAGAAATTTATGAAAAAAAAAGATTTTTTGAAATGGTATATTTTTATTTATACGTTTTATTTCGTGTGCATACATTCTTATACCCATAACAACGTATTTTTACACATATTTGGTCTATTTCGTCTATTATTATTGCAAGTGACATCATGCAAATCAAGCAAGCAAGCGGAAACTAAGTTAATGATATTTTAATAATTACCTATTGTTCTATTGCTCTAAAACAATAAAAAGACAAAAGGCCATTGTTTCAATATTTTTCAAAATTTAATAAGGTCTTCTTGTACTTTATTTGTACAAAGTTTGGTAAAAATCGGCCAAATAGACAATAATTATCAGGTCTGCTCGTGATCATAACATGTACCTAGTTTGAAGAAATTCGAGTGTATAGAAACATAATTATTGAAATTTTAAAAATACCTATAAAAATACTACCAATTCTACCAAGTTTTAAAATCAGACTATTTGTAGAACCTGAATTATGGAGAAAAAACAAAAAATGCTGATTTTAGTGAATTTTGCTGACGTCAGCAAAAAGTCACGTGATGGAGATGAGGCTTAGGGTGATTATAGAATTATTTAGAGAGCTTTGACTGAGTGTATACAATGACCAAAACAACCTTTATGCTTTTTGTAGATATTCGATATTTTCATCAAAAACGTTTTTTTTTTAATGTTTGTACCTTCTCATAAAAACAAGTTTGTTTGTTTTAGTTTCGGTAAATAAAAGGTCCATTGTAGAACACAACCTAAATTTGAAAATTTGAAAATCGTGAAATTAAGTATCCGTGAAATTCAATCCATTTTATTAGTTAACCAGTAACTATCTACTTTGCTTTGAAAAAAGAATTCGAAAATCAACGTCAAATATCTCATTTGTTAAAGATTTTTCGAAAGCCATATCGTTACTATTCGAAAGCTGCGACACTCTTTCGTTTAAATTTTTTTTTTAAATATCTTGAACGGTAAATGCGCTTTATGTCAATTTAATTTATCAATATAAAAACGCAGAGGTTTTATAACAAGTGGTTAGTTGAGGGCATAGAGAAGGTTTCAGGTAAGAATACGCTTATGATTGTAAGCTTGGAAATACACGTTGTAGTTGCATAGCACAAAGTCCAAATGGGGGAAAGCATGTACAGTGTACAGTATACAACAAATTGGCTGCTGGAAGATATAAAGGGACCTTTAATTAACTGTATTCTTAATGAACGTAGAATAACTTATAAAGAAAATTTTCAAAGAAGCTTTTTATATGAATGGGGAATGTAGGGTGGAGGGTGGGACTCCAGATATCGAAATATGTAGCTTGGATACAGACCGGCGGAATTACAGACTCGTCCGTTCTGCTAGTCTGTGTGTAGGTTGGAAATACCGAGATAAAAATGCCCTGACAAAAGTTTAGCTCATCAAATGAAGATTTCAGTACGTACACAGAGCTGTATTCTAGCATAAATGCCGAAAGCGACTTTGATGGTTGTCCCTTTATGGGTGGCTAGTTTTAACTTGAATAATTTATTATTATTATCATTACTTTATTTATAATCGGTACAAGTTGTATGAATAAGTTTTATTATTTAAGTTTCTGTCATGAAACATACATACAAAGGACAATGAAATGCGACTCAATAAAATATTTCATTAAAAGGCGACGCTGATGAAAAAGAAGAAATCTGCTTTTTATCTTTTTTTTTTTTTCAAAGCTTTCATCTCAGAGAGCTTTACAACCAACCACACACATTACACAATACAATACCAAAGGAGCATATTCCCATATTGCATTATACTATAGGCGTCACTTGTGGCGCACACAAACATATAAACATGACCTATGGTTGTTGCGAAGAGGTCATCCTTCACAGTGTGACGTAAATGGGAGCCGATTCCGCAACCCTTGGATTGCACGTTCAACTCGCTCACCACTGTGCCACAGCTCTTCCTGGAGAAGTTAATTTCCTTGCATATATGAGACATATGGTAATTTAATGTAATTTTCTTATCAATAATTATTCCAAGTAATTTTTTTTTGTTGATTCTCCCATATTCTAGCATTACCAACTATAGCCCAAACATTTTCAAATTTGTGTTCAGATATTAAATAATGAAACTTATACTTGTTTAAATATCCTGTAATTTTCAAGGGCGTTCATTGTAAGAGCATTCAAAATCATATGCATTTAGTTTAGTTACGAGTAAATCGTGATTTAAGGTATCAAAAGCTTTAGATAAGTTCATTGTAATTGCTCCTGAATATCCATTTTTATGTAACGTCTGTTTCCATTTGTTAATTAATGCAATAGGCGCATGCTATATGTTGAACCCGCATAATATAACCACACAAAAACGGAGAAAGGTGTTCAAAAGTAACTTCTTTTTGCATTAACTTCCCCAAAAAACTTTGAGACTGCTAACTAACAATTCAAAAATGTTTCGAAGCCATCGTCCTTTTGGAAAATTGGCGTAATGTCGACTAATATTTGTTAATCTGTAAAAACATTGTTTCATTAACTAGTTTATGAATGTAAGGTTAATTATGGTCCGTTGTGTTCCGTTCTCTTGGACAGTCTTCATAAAAATAACATTAATACATTATAAAATAACATTATTACTTTTTTTATGCAGCAATGAAAAATATTATAACAATATCCTAAATAAGATAATAGATAATGGACCATAGCCACAGAAAACTAATTACTGGCGTAATAGCTAACTATTTAAATATTTTTTCTCTAGTATTTTTCTTACGTCACATTTATCTTCTTCTATAAAGTATATCTGATGATGAAGCACTCTTTATGATTGATTTATTGATATATAGCTAGCTAGAGTGCAAGAGTGTGGGTGTAGCTCACAGCAAGCTACGCAATGAAATGTGATGCCCTCTTTTGTACTTTCTTCATCCGAATGCTACACACACTACACCAGACTAACCAACTAATTATTAAAAAACTATTATGTATTATGAAATAAAACTATTATGTACTAAGACTAGCACTCTTAGTAGTCTTTATTTATTGATTATAAGTACGAAAACAAAACAAAAATACGGATCTTCCTCCTCAACTGACACCCATTAAAGTTTCATCACGAGATAGCCACCTTTTCAAGCAGTGATTGCATGGAAGTAGATAGACCCCCCGAGGGAGAAAGATGCACCTGCAGTCGTTGTAAAACCTACATAAAAACCTAGGATTTATTTAGATATACAAATAAACATTGTATTATTTATATTTAGTTCGTCTGAATTAGTCACACGTTTGTATTTAATTTATATAATTCCTATTTTTATTTGTTTTGTATTTTGATCCGATATCAAAAAGAGAAAGGGGCCCTGGGTACTACGTTGTTTTGTAACTATATGTTATTGAAAACGAACTTTAAATTTTGGAAATCCGCCTTTAAATATTTTCTTCTATCAAGGCGTCAACAACATACGTAAAAACATGTCAAAAAGCTTTTGGATAATGGTCTAAAAGTGAGACGGGTTCCCGGGTTCTAAGACCCAGAAAAGTGGGACTCAAGAAAGTGGGACCCTGTTATTTTTAGTGAGAAAACTGGGACCCTAAAGATGTTTATTATCGATTAAATCCTTTTTTCTTCTTTCTATATATAAACGATAAATGATATCTTTAGCTCTGTAACACTTCTCCGCGGTGATTTACTAATAATCATAATCACTTTTCTTTTCTTTATTTTTAATTTGGTGTGTTTTCGATGTTTTAAAAAGGCCTGGGAACAAGGTTGTCTAAAAACTTTATTTCTCACTGAAGATAATCCATAGACGTGTTTCCGTTAATTATGAACAGTTACAATTTATTACCTGCACCACGTTAATGCATTTATATTGAGTATAAAATATGACAGCCCTCAGAATGAAGAGCTAGGTATATCATGGAGTGTTTGTTACGAGAAAAATTAATTTAATGTAGACTAGCCTGCGAAGCATGTGGAAGAGCGTAAAGGTGTGTTACAAAGAATACGAAAAAACTATTGTTATTTCTATTTGAAATGAATGGATCATACACCGTTTGATATATTGTAATGCCGTTGTGAAATTCTTCAAAGCCAAATTCAATGGAGTCTATTGCATACCCCTTTAACGGCTATCAATTAAAATGAAAAGGTATACTATTATCAAGGACGTAGATAAGATAACACGACAGTACCAATTCTGGAGTATAGCTAATATCTTTAAATTTTACTCAACAAGTATGGCTGCAAGGTATGAATTTTATTTAAAGTACACTCTTCCCGTCAACTTAGCGTCACCCATAAAAATAAAAATCTACATAGAAAAAAGACTTTTTGCTATGGATTGTGTTCAGAGAACTTAGTCTTGAAAATAGTGTATGACGAAGACGTTTTTCAAGATTAATTCTGCTTCAAATAAACTCGTATCTCATAGACGCTGAATGGTGCTAAAAACCATGGGGTGAAATTGAACCGAAAACTAAAAACCAAACAAACCGCCCCAAGAATGAAAAAGTGATGGAAAAACGCAAAACTACTCTATTTAAAAAAAATGTAGACCTGATTGTTTTTTCTTCACCACGGGGGTAATGATTTTTCATTTCGCATTTATTGCACAAACAAATGCTAGATTATTTATTCATGATGTTATTTGCATTTTTGTAGACAACTTTCTAAACAAACAAAAAAAATGAAAATCCATCCGATCCGGAGTATGTGTTGCGTTTTAACTTTTGATTTGAAAGCTTTTCTCTCTTTCATTCTTTCACTTACGGGCTCCTACTTTTTCCTTTAGGTCCCACTTTTGTTTTTTATGGGTCCCACTTTTTCCCTTAGCGTCCCACTTTTCTGGGTCCCGGGACCTGGAATCCCGTCCCATTTTTAGACCATGCCAATAGAATCCCGCCTTAAAAACGTTTTATTGTTTGTTTATATACTTATTCAGGTAAAAGATCCGTTCACAATCAGAACAGTAAAAACTGTCGGTTTTTTCAAAAATTTAAGCGATATGCTACAAATGCCCGAACGAATATAATAAGTTTACATTACAAAAATAAAATAATTTGAGGGATAGCATCTTTAATTTTTGATAAAAAGATTTTAATTGCTTTTTGTATAATCTTTTTAATATAAAGTTTATTATAAAGTTTTTTTTGTTGCTTTTTATAAACAGCCGTCTTGATTTTGTAGTAGCGTTTTCATGTTGAGATCTTGCCATTATAGTTTTTCTTAACGATTTATAAAGATTGTGGAGGTTTATGAAGATTTAATATCTTTTGTATTATGATTGCAGCGGTACACGACATAATTTTCAAACATTAATATTTATCAAATAAAACCTTAACATGTTTTCAATATTTATTATGCTCAAAAATGTAATTTATTTTGAGATTGCATACTGTATTTCGACATTTTTATGGCAGTGTTTCTGAACGTTAACATATTAACATATTAGCAATCGTGTTTTCCTAGCACAAACGACATGTAGCGTGGCTTAAACAAGACAAATTTAAAAATCAAAACTTCGGTATAGTCCAACCTTATTTAAGGTGTAATATCTAAAATGCGTAGTGTAGATGGGGTAAAAAACTGACGACCCTGAAATCAAGACTTCTGTATATTTTATGTGTATATAATATAACTGTGTTCTCTACACAAACAACAAGAAAAGTTGTGAACAAAAAATGACACACACAACATTAAAATATTTTTAAATTAATACCAGTATTAATTGGGGTATATGTCAAAATATTACTGTGTGTATTATCAAAAAGAACAGTTTCCGAAACAAAACCTGAGATAGGGAAAACATCAATTCAAAAACAAAAACATCAATTCAAAAAAAAATCCTGTAGAAGTTATTCTGGAAAGAGCAAAAATAAACTCCTCCCTTACCAGGGGGACATGTGTTTTAGGGTTACAATTGCTTGAGACTACCTGTTTTCGTAAATGACTTGGCTGTTTTCTTAATGTTTACTGAAAAAAGATGGAAATTAAAGAAAATGGAAAGATAATGAAACCAATATGACTGATGACTTTTAATGCTGCATGGTATTTGACTACATGATCAAATATAATACTTTATAAATATGAGTTATGTTAGCGAACATAAACTAGTTACCGTTGGAGTAATGAGAAGCAATTTCTGAAGGCACGAAGGAGAGAAGAACAGACGCAATAATTTAAGTACAAACATATGTACTCATAGAAGGATGTTACTGTCAAACTTTACAGTGACTTTCTTTCGTTTGCTTACAATAATGTCTGAGAGATCAATTTCACACTTTTAACACATTTAACATCTCAAATTAACACCTCGAATTAAACATCAAATAAAGATGATAAAGTTTGTGATTGTCAAATTACAATGAAATTAAATAACGATATTATACGTAATCGGAAAGAGAAGTTTTCAGAAAAGCTCAAAGTTAACTAGAGAAATATTTCTGAGGAAACCTTTGAATATGACCGAAGATGTAATGAGATCTGCAGCGATTAAAAGTGTGGTTACAAACTGTGACAACGATCTAGTACACCGAAATACGCTTTTTTTGTTCCAACAGAAGTCAATTAATCGCTTCATGATTCTTCAAATCTACAAAAAAAAACTATAGCCAAGACTGGTACACTTTCTTAGACCTGTTATCGAACTTTCTTCAAATCATCAATCTGCTGTCACTTCCCTCCGAGCAGGAGGAACACTATCCTACAGATTACGATCTATTTAACAAAAGTACTAGTAAATGAGGAGACCGATGATATGTAAATTGGATGTGAAGCTGTTTTGTGGACAAATTGTACATTTGTACAGCCAAGCCATTATTATATAAAGAATCTACATTAGGAAGTATTTTAATTTACTCCTTGTTTACACTAAGTATCATTACGAAAAGTATTATAAATGAATCGTAAAGGATTCTATTTTATCTCACTTATACATCGATATTTTTATACTCAGTTAGTACAAATAAAAATATTCAAATTGTGCTGCTTTGTTATGACGATATGCATCAACACCTTTTACCTGTAAATAGTTAATTAATTACTACTACCCTGTATCTTTTAATCACAAATAAAATCTTGTTTATTTATTGATACATCTTCGTTTTGTTCTATATAATGTCAATAATTAGTCTCTTCAATATTGCAATTATTATTTATGATATATTTGAAATTAGACTTCGAATCAATGCTTCAAATGCTAATCAGTGTCTTCACTCATGCGTGAAATAAACATTTTTCACGGTTTCAATCATGTGCAACTTACTGATTGTTATTGTATATTGAATCGTGCAGCAAAATGTTTACACCCTACACAACTCTGATCAATCAGTGGTTCGAATATTTAATTGTATTTCTTGAAACTTACTTATAAATACACCCTAGAAACATGTATAATACGAAATATTTAGAATCAACAAACAGAACTGGTTACAAGAGCGTGTTTTCATGGAGTGGCAAGGGCCTTTTTTCATGCTGTTCAAAAGCCTTGGCAACAATTTCATCGGAAAAGAAATATTTTTCAGTAATAATTTCATTGGAAAAGAAATATATCTCGGAAACAATTTCCGGGAAATATACTGTAATCTCTGGGACATAATTGTCGAAACAAATATTTTTCGCTAAGAAATAATTAGAGCGCTTTGCGTTTGAAAATGGATGGCTCATGCACGAAATCGTGAAATTTTTTAAAGCAACTGCCTGCTGGAGTAGAAGAATTTACATCTACGCTGTCCTTCATGTACCGTAAATTACCGTGTCAACGCCCTGGGCGTTTATTTTTTTAAATCGACTTTTACCCTGGGCGTTTATTCGGTAGAGGCGTTAATTCGGAAGGGGTGTTAATAAAAAACCCTCAATATTACAATCTTTGTACAATATTACAATACCTATTATATCAATGCATACATGGCATAGTTCTATAAGAAATATATGTCTATGTCATATGTCTATCAGCTCATTTTATTTATTTATTACTTTGTTTAACATGGATTTCTATAATACAGTAAGAAATATAATTCCTACTATTTACACCTATAAATATATATATAACGTATGTATATATGTATAATAAAAGGAGGCTGAACTTTTTACTCGTTACTCGTTACTCGTTACTCGTTACTTTTCACTCGTTACTCGTTACTTTTTACTCGTTACTCGTTACTTTTTACTCGTTGCGTTTTTTTACTCGTTACTTTTTACTCGTTACTTTTTTTACTCGTTACTTTTTACTCGCTACTTTTTTTTACTCGTTACTTTTTACTCGCTACTTTTTTTTTACTCGTTACTTTTTACTCGTTGCATTTTTACTCCTTACTCTTTATATTAGTACACTTAATATTTTTGTAAATGACTTGCAGTCGTAAATTTTTTGAACATAAATGACAAAAGTTCAGCTCTTTATTTATTATACCAACGCACAAAAAAAGCAACTACTTGAGTAACTAAAAATCTTCTCATAAAACAACTGTATAGCTTAGCATATATTGTGCTATTTTCTATAACTAAATATCTAAATAATAACTAAATTATAAACAAAAAGTGAAAGCAGAAACATATACAAAGAAACCTCTAAGAAGCGATCAGTAAAAGTTAAAATCGGAACTTGGGTCAAAGGTCCACACGTGCTGTGCACAAAAATGAATTAATTATGTAGACAGGAATCACCAATAAATGTCATTAATTTATGGCCCTTTTAGCGCTTTATGCTTCATTCGCGCTTTTTTTATTCAGGTACCAATTACACAAATATGGGAGTAGGTGCTAGGTAGAATCCGCGTAGGAATATGTGTGTGTGTTTGTGTGTGTGTCAATGTCTTTTCTTGAAAAATTGTGGAAATTTTCCATATTTTATTGATCTACCAATTTTATGACGT
>JANTOQ010144817.1:0-15141 GCA_027564595.1 Bythotiara depressa | reverse complement strand
GACTTTTAGAAGTCAAAAGTGCCCTTTTTCATGTAAATCGCACTCATGCCCTCTGATGCTAGAATATGCTCTGATATGAGGATCGATGAAGAAATGCAATAATAAATAATAAAATAAATAATAAAATATATGATACCTTCCAATCCCATAGACCCATGAGCTCATCATTAAATGTAAGACCCGCCATACATCCTTCAAACATAGAATTGTTGAGAACATTTGGTATTATTTTACCAGCAGGGATGCTTCCTAGAAACACATCACTGTCTTTACCAAGACTGAGCAGTGGTGATACATTGTTGCTGTCTTTGACTGCATCAACAATGTTTACAGGGAGTCCTGCTTTATCGAATTCGGTCACAGTCAAAGTAGCAGTACCAAAGTTTCTAAAGAGAATTTTACTAATAGTATAGTTCTTGTTTAACTCTTTAATGGTAGGAAAGGACTCAAATTTTCATTTTTTGTTATTTTACTTTTTCCAGATAAGACACCCTGGTTCCTCATAAAATTATAAATGTTTACAATAGGAAGTTTAATATAACCAGGAGGTATGCTTATGCATTAAAGGGTGAATGCAAGTGACTACCTTTTGCAAATTAAATGACCATATATGGTTAAAAGCATGCTATCAAATTTACTCGCTGTCGATTTCTGTTTTTCCTTTTAGCATTCTTAGTGTGCATGTGCATAAATCAATAATCTAGCAATGCATTGTTGGTATGTAAAATAAATGCTGCCTTATGCTTCCTAAGCATATTTACATGCTTCTGGTTGTAGTTACAAACTCGTGATTGACACTTTGTTTATTAATGTTATGAATGCTACAAGGTCACAGCAATGACATTGGAACTCGATATCACAACAATGACACTGGAACTCGATATCACAGCAATAACACTGGAACTCGATAACTCAACTTGTGTCTTCACCATTTCTCTCTAAGACAACACTTTGAAGACAATAACAGTACTAATAGTAATTTTCCAACCAGAGATGATAAATGTACAAGTTTATGAAAAACACATATAATTGGGAAACATACATACCTTACAGCATATATCTCATAGAATTTGCCATAAAGTATGGTCTTCGTATTGGTCAAAGTCTCTGCTATACCAGTGTTCAGCTTAAAGTGGAAGGTGACTTTAGCTTTAATGATTTCCAAAGCCAAGAATCCTTTGTCATTTGGACGGTCTTTATTGCCAATAAAAAACAAGAATCCATCTTTTTCTGCCTTGAATGACAATGAAATGGAATTGTAAATTGATGGATCGTATGCTGCCTTTGGTGCTTCTAAGGTCAATTCAGATGATGAATTAAATGCCATTGCGAGCGGCATATTATCAGCAATGTTTCTAGCATTGGCGATCAAGTACTTAATGTATTCAATGCTGTTTGTGATGTTGTTCATGATGATCTCTTCAATTTCATCATGTAGTCTGTTAACATCTAAAATTGTTGCATTTAACATAGGAATGGTAAGTTCAACTTTAGTCACGTTTTTGGAAACCTTTTTAATCGATTCATTGATATTACCAATTTCTGTTTTCAGATTTTCAACACTCTTCTTGTCACCTTGCAATTGCTCCTACAAAAAAGAAAACATTCTGTACAATTACTCTCTATTGCATAGGCTCCATGTTTTTATTAGAGCTTTTTATGGGCAAGTATTTGCCATTAATATTTTAAAAATGAAAGGAACCCAAAAGATAATCATGCTTTCTAGAAACACTGTAAAAATAAATTTTGTACTTTTGTTTAGTCATTTTTAAAGTGAGATTTGCACTTGAGTGCAATTAATTTGTATAGACATTGACCTTTTTTGTTTAGAAGATATTACTCAGCACAGGCATATCGAAATTACATTTTGAAATGTCCTTATATCGTCTATGGAGGAGAGAGACTGTGCAGTAACTACCTTCACATTAATGTTTGACACACAAAGCAGTCATTATACATAGCATTGTAAAGGTAGATTTCGGCTTTTGTACTTCATATTGTCCTCTACTTCTTTTTCTGTTTACATGTAACAAAATGTCAAATTCGAAAAACATTGAATTGAGAACAACAGGGCATCTATTTCATTAGTGAAATGCAAAATTAAATTATTACCCAATAAAATAATTCTAAATACATTAATGAAGATATTACTCGTGCAAAAAAGTTTATCATTTTTATTAACGTGGCAGTTTTTTAGGTTATATTGCTTATTTAGAGTAAAATTTGACAGTGCCTAGAGTTGCTATATATTTTCAAATTTGAGTCTTTTCTTCTTTTGTTCTTCTTAAATTGACTTAACTTGATGTGAGTTTTTTTTCAATGTAAACCATGCGGTAGTGCTTCACAAAAACAAATATACACTTTTACACTAAACTAATGAATTATTAGGACAGAAAAAGTGTAAGAAAAGAACTTAGTTAAGGCTAAGTAGAGGTGAATCCATAATTTAAAATACCAAATGAAATTAATTCTATCTAATAATGTACATGCAAATCATTTTGTATGTGTGTAAGTGCATGTATGTGCTGTAGAATACACTGGCTACGTAAAAACCCTGAAAATTGTAATAAAAGAAGTTGAATGTTCATTTGCATAACATACATTTGTTTTGTTCACAAGATCCTGACCATCTTTGGCAACAGCAGTAGCAGCAGCAGCTCTTTCAGAGACATTCTTTGCTTTTCCATCTAGAGAAAAGAGAAATGGAGGAGATGAATAAAATAAAACCACGTGAAACCCGAATTAATTATTTCATTACTATTCAAATAGAACAGAATTTAAATTAGCTTACCAACTTCTTTTTCTTTGTCAAAATTTTTGAACTCATCCTTGACAACATTAATGCGTCCTTGGATTATCTCACGTAGTCTTCTTAGTTCGGAAACTCTCATTTTTATACCAGCGAGTGAGACTTTCAATGTGTTCTTAACATCTTCAGCCAGTAAATCTGCCTCTCCCTTTACAGCACCACTTATTGTTTGTGATTCAATAGCATCTGTTTTGGCAACAACAGCCTTAAATATAGATATGCATAAACATAACCATATGCATAAATAAACAAAACCATAAACTAGTGCCTACGTCAGATGTTTGATTAATTCTACATAATCAAATTTATATACAATAAACACTAAGTGCTAAAGGTACTAACAAGATGAGGATCTGACCTTCTGATGCTGCTCTTATTAATTATCTCCCTTAAATGTTTAAATTTGAGGTCTACCTTTAGGAATTATGACCACAAAATACCACAAAATACCACAATATATTCAAACCAACCCTAGCCTTTTGATTCTAGATTAACCACTCTTTATACAAAAATTACTTCTTAAGAATTGTATTCAGGTATACAATTATTTTCAAACTGTTTGAATGCAAATCACATTATTTTATGTTGATATTCATTTGAATAACAAGTCATTGATTTGAGAGAATAAAGAATGACTAACCATTGAATTGGCTTCATGTGTTGTGGTATTAGCCATTTTTGCAGCTTCTAATGCATCGTGAATAGCATCAACTATATCAGCATAAACCTTTGCAGCCCGCAATGCAGTCTCAGCAAATTTTTTTGTGTCTTGAAGAAGCATTTTTAATTCATCGGCAAGAACCCGCAACTTCTCAGCATTTTTCACAGATTCATCAACAGGTGCAATAGCCATATCTAGGGCTTTGCGAAGACTTACAACATGTTCACGCAATTCCTTCATTAATTCTGCTAGAGGTCCTGTCTTGTTGTTAAACATCTAAAAATTACACCAAAATAAAAACATCACTAAACAACAAGGTTACAGGAAAAAACACATATATATATATGTCTGCTATTTTGACTGGAAAGACTTATGTGTTCTTATTGTGTTATATACCCCTAAACACATTAATTTTTCAATATTGTGTAAGAAACAGATACCTAACCTATGTCTTGGCCCAAGGAATCACCACAAAACCTTGGGCATAGAACTTTATTACATAATTACATATCATCTAAACAAACTATCTGGTGAACATATCTCACTTACAAAATGAAATATTTTTTTTTAGAACAGGCACTACATAAACAAATACATGATTCAAAAACTGAGCAGGAGATTATATACACAAGAAAGGATTATATTTTGATTGTGGTCTATTGGTTACAGTGCTCACCTCACCTCTGGTTCATAAGGTTGTGGGTTCAATCACCAACAGTAATACCAAAACTTAAATAAAAATCAATTCCTCTCTGCTTAACACTCAGCATTTGAATCTTTGGTTATTAAACCAGAAATTAAAGGTATGCTCACCGATGCTCAGAAGAGTAGCAAAGGATAAAGGATGAGTTTTTAAAGTTGCCTCTGGCTTAAGTTAGCTTTTATAAGTAACCAAGGTCAAGCGTTAGTAGTAATGTTGCTTACAAAATTGATGACTTTTAGTACTGATGTTGTTTAAATTATTGCTAAGCATAGAAAAACAAAGTTTAATAACGGACACGACAGGCCAGGTAATTTATACAGTGATTTTGTAGGAAGTTATGGAACAGAAAGGGACAATTATTGCCAGGAATTATTAAATGTGGAGATAAAGTATGTTAAATTTAAAAAGAAATACATCGGAGAGTGATATTATACCAATGTTTTACTTTGAAAAATTGAGTATGTCAATTTTAGTATTTGGTGTTGTTAGGTCCTTTAAGCTCTTAGTAGTACTGTTGCTTAACTTTTGGAAGAAATTTACTAGTGATGCTTATAAACGTGTTGCTTATAAAATAAAAAACGTGTACTTACTTAGTTAATATAATCAAAAATAATCCTGTAGACATTTCATATGTACCAAATGTCTGGGTTATCAAGGCTCGTTAACTGAGGAGATATACAAATAATGTTTACAAAGAAGTTTTATTTTGAAATTCTCAGACTCTCATTCAGCTTAATGATTACGAGAACATCAGGAATCAAAAACGATTTTCAAAAAATCAATTGATCATGACATTTGACATTTGACATGTTTTTAGGTTGTGTAAACCGGGTCAAGCTTTAAGAAATTATTGAATGAGACATTAATCAATAATTGCATATAATTTTGACACACTATATCATTATACCAAACATCATGGGGAACACCAACAACATAAAAACAAAAACAACAACAACAAGTCACAAAACTAAATACCTTGTATGTATTCTTTGCAGTCTCAAGAGAATCTTGTGCAGCTTTGAGAACCTTCTCTGATTCACTTAAAGTGATATTGTTTCGGTTGTTAATTACTTTTGCCAATTCAATCAATGACTGAAAATAAGGATAAACTCCATTAAGTAAATGCATAAATAAACAAATAAACAATAACATTTGTCACTTTTTCAGAGAACGTTTCACAGGTCTTTAAGCAGCTGAAAAAATTTAAAAATTTGAATTTCTCAAATTGACTGTGAGGAAATAATTAGAGAGGGTATGTGAATGTTCTTTCTAAAGACTAAAAGGACACATTTTCTGGTTAACTGAGCAGAAATTATTTTTCTATTAACATACATTTTTGTAGATAAACTGAAAAAACTTTGTAAAAATCAATGTAATTCATGCATCAACTGGAAACTCTCTACCATATTTAACATAATAATGTTCTTTTTTCAATTTCTCAATTTTTGTTTAGAGGAGGGTTATACAGCACACCAATAACCAATTCTCCATAATAATTTATTATTTTAAAGGTTCTTACCAAACCACAAAATAAACATAAATTCAAAATAATAAAAAAACTTTCTTGACTAAATCAATTTACTTTCTGTTGGGCTTTGGAAGTTCACAGATAACATGATCACAAACAACTAAAAATAAATTAAAATAATTTAATTTAAAATTTGTTTTTATTTCTCAATCACCAAGTTAAATAACAACAACTACCTTGTAATCAATTCCCTTGGCCATATTGACCAAGTTTGTAGCATTGAGAGTATTGGCATGAGTTATGCGACTTTCTTTCTTTAGATTTCGGAAAGCTTCCAGTAAGTTCTTGAAAGTGTTGTTAAATTTCCCTGCTTTCTGCTGCAGCTCCATGGCTTGTTTCATTAGATCATTGGCAATCTTTGTTGCATTAAGAGCGGCTTCTTTTTCCCGATTACCATCCGTCATTACCTTTGAGAAATTTCTTCCTTGCAACTCCTTCAAGATTTTTTCTGCTTCAGCTACTGATGAGTCAGCATCAATATTGCCAACAACAAGACCACCAAGGGTGTTATTAGCAAAGGCCAAAATGTCTGAAAAGAAATTACAAGTTTTATAAAATATTTAAGCAGCTTATATATTAGCTAGGAAATCTTTTAAATATAAAACAATGTATTAGTTGGTTTTGATTTTACTATAAATGTAAACAAATGAAAATTGTTCTTGTTCCCATGACTTTTAAAAAGTTGAAAATAATTCAATTTTTTCTGCTCGACTTTTTTAAACAACCGATCAGATTTTAAGAAAATATTGTGTGGGTGGAAAATTCCGCTTAATGGAAATCAGGCTAGTTTTGGATCATTTAATTTATTTCCAAGGCTAGTATATTATTTTTTCTTACCATCACTAATCAAAGTAGTATAAGTTTTGTAATGTTACCAAGGTTAAGAGAACCTTTCAGTTTCATCAACATTTCAGTTCACCAACATTTTTTACATATTTTTTGTATATATTAGACATTCGTTTAATTTCACTTATTATCCACGATGCATCTTTAAGCATGAGAAATGAAATGAAACAATGCATTGTTTTTTTTTACTGTGTTAAATAATGGTGTTTGCAAAAGGAGATCCAAAGATATAAAATAAAACCAAGATTAAGAGAAATGTTATCAGGTAGTCCAATCTCACCCATACTAGTCAGGAAAGTAGATCTCAAGAATTGTACTTTGTAAAATATTCAAACAATACGTAAAAAATGGTGGTGAACTGATGCCAATGAAGTGAATCTTTGTCCATTTAATGAAACGTCTTGTAATGTTTTGTAATTATTATCTTCTTGTGTAATTATGTATATTGAGTGGCCAGCCTTTACAAACAGCTTTACAGAAAAGAAACCACGTACAGAGTACAATTTAGGTCGTACCAAATTTTATTTTTTTAAACAAAAATTCATTACCTTCTAATTCACTCATAAAAGATTTTATTTTCGCCAATATCTCTTCAGCACGTATTTTTGTATCTGTTGCATTTTGGGATGATTCATATGCATCTTTCTCAAGTTTTGAAATCTTTGTATCCGTTGTATTAAACTTTCCATGTGTATTTTCCAGAACTTTAGACAATGAAGCAGGACATCGCTCAACTGTATAATAGAAAAACAGTAATGTTACAGAATACAAAACAAAACAACAAAATCTATTAATGTCTTGATAAACAAACAATTATAATTTGACTTAAATTTTATTCAACCATCAACAAGAACTGTATAAACTTCTTTAAGCTAATCAAGGCAAATCCAAAGAATTCAAGTTCACTTTCATTTTCCAGGAAGTTAATTATTGGAAATATAATGTAAACTAAATTTGGTAATAGCTGAGAAGACACTCTGGTTCCTCATAAAATTATAAAGGTTTCCAATGGGAAGTTTAATATAACCAGGAGGTTAAAAATATATATTAATGGGCCATGAGAGTCAATATTATAATTCTAAAATTCAAGCTGCTACATCCATTTTATTACAATGAAGAGGATCCAGTATTTCTAGGCTAAACATATGTTTTCATTTAATTTTTGGCCTCTTGCAGTTGATAAAATATATATATTAAAATAATATTTCATGCTTCAGAGCCTCTGGCTTTAAGAAAATACATTTGTAGATATTCTCACCGACTAAGGGAAGTGCTCCCAGTCCATAAACTGCTGAAATAAAACTTACCTGCTCTCCTCAGTCTTCTTCTCTTACCAATGTCAAATATATTTGGTGTTGTATCTTTTAGTGGTGCAGCAACACTGGGTCCTAGGCTAGTAGTGGCTGATGCTGTGGTAGCCTGCCCAGTGTTAACAGTTGTCGTAGGTGCATTAGTAGTGGTTGGAGCATTAGTAGTGGCTGGAGCAGCTATAATAGTTGAAGTGGCTGGAGTGGTTGGAGTGGCTGGAGCGGCTGTAGTGGTTGGAGCAGCAGTAGTGGTTGATGTTGGAGCCATAGTGATAATTGTTTTTGGAGCTGCAGTAGTATCTTCCTTCACAATTGTAACAGCAGCTGTGGTTGTTGCAATTGTTGTTGTTGCTGGCATAGTGGTTGTTGAGGTTGTTGTTGTGGAGGCTACTTCAGTTGTAGTTGGATTATTAGTGGCCATTTGAGTAGCACTTCCTGTAGTAGCAGCAGAGGGCACACTTGTGGGAGTATCTTTCATAAATTCACATTCTCTGAAAGTTTCAACAGTATGTACACCCAAATCTCCAGGGTACATCCCGTACATTCCAAAACCAATTGCTTTTCGTAAAACTTCCAAGTCATCCATAAAGTTACCAGCATTTCCTTTCAGTCTGAAAATAACATATATTTTTAATAACTGATAGTAGCTGGTTATATCTACTATAGCTACTTGAGGGGATAGCTACTCTGCTGTGGCACTAATTTCTTTAATAACATTTAACATTTAACATTTTTCCTCTAAAAATCCTCTACAAAGAAGAAATGTATTTACTTGATGATGACAACTGACCCAAATGATATAATTGCCATAATGTATATGTTTAACCCCCCTACAAAACATCCGTCCTATAAAACAAATTTTTAAATAACACCGCAAGTACTACAGTACTTGTTATCTCATGTGATGCAAATAAAATAGATAGGTGACATTGTTTAAAAGAATATGTCTGTAGGATCTGATTGGTTAATTAAATTGTTGGTCCTTTTATCTTTTTCAAGTACAATTTTGTTACAATTCCTTTTTTTTGTAGGTACCACAAACCATTTAGAAATCATAAGCCCTGTCCTTAACCTAAATATCTGAAGTAAAGATTATTTTACTAAGCTATATACACACTACTAAGATTATCTTCCTAACTTATATACACACTAAGATTATTTTACTAAACTAGATACACACTAACATTATTTTACTAAGCTAGACGTACACAATAAGATTGTAATAACCCTGATAAGCCCTTGGTCACAAGACAACATTATCAATATTACTAATATTCAGTTGTGGAAACTTATTAATTTCTGACAACTTGGAAAATTCTTCAAATACATTAAGATAAAATAAATAAAGTACTCACCTGATAAGAGTCTTGTTTACCATATCTAACGATGCATTTGAAATTACACCAGGTGGAATGATATTATTTCCAATTTGTGTGACATTGTAAAGCAAAATGTTGACACGTTTCAAAATGTTTTGCACACAATTGTCGCATTCAACACATTTACTATTTTCAATGATATGACCTGGTGGACACAATGTACATTTTTCTCCAAGAATTCCACAATCACAATTTCCTGTTTTAACATCACAGTAGCCACCATCAGCACACATACATTCTAGAAAGACATCATAGGGGAATAGAAATTAGTAAAGTCCCCCGAAAAGAATCAAGTCGTTGGTCATTTCTTTGCTATTTTGCTTTTTCCTGGTGGTTAATAATTGGAAATAAATAACGTAAAATAAATTTGGTAAACCCCTGGTTTTTCATAAAATTATAAGGTTTCGAATGGGAAGTTTAATATATCCAGGAGGTGTGGTTATGCATTAAATAGATTTTAAATACAATCAGGACTAATGGAATACTGACCCTCTTTGTACAGAAAAATATAAGGCCTGAGGTCCAGCTAACAGAGACCTTGATTTAAATGATATGATTAAACATACATTATCAGAAAATGTTGGAATCAACTTTTAAATTTCAAAACAATAAAGTAAAAGCTAAGAAATGTTTTAGTATTCATCTGAATGATAAATATAACGAATGAGATAACATAAACAGCTCAAACAGGAATGTTTTGTGTAGTGTTTTAAAAACATGATCTGAGCAGGGAAAGAGGATCCAGAGTATGCCTTTCGTTTAAACATCTTGAATTTATTGTACAGGTAAATATGGGTAAATTTTGAATATAAAAAAAGAGGCTTACAAGATTGAGATTGGGATGATTAATTCATGTTTATCAAGTAACCCAGATACTTTGTTTTTAATGGAAATTAGTTAACTAAAACTAGCTAGTCACATTTTTATGACTGCTGTGCTGAGAAACAGGATTCAGATGTATGTTTATTGTTAAAAGAGTCATAAAATGGTCGTAATTCTGGTTGAATGCTTGGACCTGTTTATATGACATTCTAAGTGACATTGACAGTGGTTTTCTGTATTTCCTATTGGTTAAGAACCTGTTTTATCATCAATAAACTGAATGTAAATGATAACAGACCCGATGGAAAAATCAAAATATAAACTTTTTCAAGTCCTTGTATTTTATTTCAAAACACAGTTAATGTTTTAAATCACCTGCTGTCTTACTTTCTATTGCAAGGCAAAGTTTGTTTGTTTACAATTTAATTTATCATTATGTTTTTATATGAAATTGGTAGGTTACAGGCCTGTCCATAAGGAAAGTATTCAAAACTTCTGTTAGTTTTCCTTTACTAATTACTTACTAATATTTTTTTATACTAACTAACATGCAGCTAGGAAAAATATTATAGCATCACTAAAGTGTACAAATAACAGAATAAATTGATGATTACCTTGGCAACCTTGAGCAGTGTAATTAAATGTTCCCAATTCACACCAATCACATCTCTTCCCAGTAATAGTTTTCAAACATTTACATTTTCCACTGCTAAGGTCACATTGTTGGCTTTCTGATGCGGCACCGCAACCACATTCCTCACAACCTTGACAGGCATCAAAATTCCAAGTATTTGGCTAAAAAAATGAAAAGAATAAGGAGGCAATGTTTGAAAATCTCTGTAGTGAGTACTTTGGATGTGCATGTTATACATTGATATAGGATATTGTGATAAACAGTATCCAAGTGTCCCTTAGCTGGTAGAGACAGGCTTTTGTTGTTTGAACACATCAAAATAAACTAATAGAAACATAATTTTCTAATCCGACAAGAATTCCACTGACCTACATAGCTTCTTTTTAGTGACAAAACGCAACTGATTATAATATTTTTGACAACTCTAGATAACACTGACAAATCATTAAAAACATTGCACTTAATTCAATGTTTGTCAATTTACTCAACAATGTTAAGATACACATAACCTCTAAATCAATATTTTTACCAAAATGGGATTTTTATATAATTTTAAAGCTTATTTTGTATAGAATATTTATTTAAAATTAGAAATATAAATTTCACACGAGAAAAGCTACCAAATAAAAAAAAGGTACTTTAAAAAATAATAGTTTGCAAAGAGAGATTAATCTTTCTAGCATTTGTACTAGCTGCTCCTAACGGTAACAAAAAATTTTCCCTTTCTTTTCTTTCTTGTTTTGTAAGAAATTACAACTTATTGTAAGAAATTACAAGACTAATCCGAAAGAAATGTAAACAAACCCGCCTCATGAGATGTAATCAGCTGCAATCTTAATCATTATTTTGTTTTCAAAGTATTCACCCGTAATAAACTTTAAAATGCTGTTTCTCAAAAACGTTTTTACATGCTATTCCCTAACTTTGAAGAGTGAAAATGTTAAGGGAAAACTGGGAAAAAGTTGTTTTGACATAATAAGAATCAACAATCTTTGCTCTACAAAACTGTGTTGCTTTAAATTGTTATGATTGCGAGTTATGAATGAATAAAGAGGGAATTTTTCAAACATTTTTATGTGTATGTAACACGTATTCTTAATGTTTTCACCACTAATCCAAAATAAAAGAAACTGAGACACAGTTTTGGAGTTCAGAGCATGAGCTTTCCAATGATATAATTTTCAACTAGAAAACACAAGGTCGTTGTACCTATTCACTCTTCGAATATTGACAGGCAAAAAAGTGTTTGTACATTTATTTCTTCTTTTAAATAAAATATTAATTAATAATATTATGACTGTGGGATAGGCCATTTATTAAGCTTTTCAAAAATATATACTTTTATGATCTGATAATACATATATGAAAGGATATTAATGATTTTCACCAACCCTACGCTGAAGATTATGTGTATCCTTAAGTAACATCAAAACTCTCCTTCGTACCAACCAAAACATCAAAACACTCCTTCGTACCAACCAAAACAGGTCAACATAGTAACCATAAAAGTTTAGGGAATTCATGGAAATTTCCCTCAGTCACTTAGTGTTGTTAGAATCATGATAATAAAAATAACAACAACAACAATAACAATGACAACAACAACAACAACATACAGGATTAACCTACAAGCCTTGTTCGAAATTCTTTTAACCCTTTAATGCCCCCTGGAATCAATTAAATCATTACTAATATCTTTGCTGTTTTGATTTTTCCAGGGGGTTATAATTATTGGAACTATAAGGCAAAATAAATTTGGTAAAAGCTGATAAGACCCCCTGGTTCCTCATTTTCATTATGTAGGTTTACTATAAGAAGATTAATTTATTCAGGAGGTGCATTCATGCATTAAAGGGTTAATGTTTCATAAAAAAAATTCTACAGCAGTGGATTATATCTCTTTAAGGCATAGTGTCCCCTGAAAGGAATCAAATCAATGGTCATTTCTTTTCTATTTTGCTTTTTCCAGGGGTTAATTATTGAAAATACAATGTAAAATATATTTGGTAAAAGCTGATAAGATCCCCTGGATTCTAATAAAATTATAAAGGTTCCTATGGGAAGTTTAATATAACCAGGGTGTATGCTTATGCATTTTAAGGGTTAAAGTAATTCACTGTCATTAACCTGTATTTCATAAATATGAATTTTGTCATTACATATAACGATAAATAAATAAATAAATAATCTTCACCTTGCAACGATTACATCTTTCTCCTTCAACATTCTTTTTACATTGACATTGTCCCGTTCCTCGGTCACATGGTGAAAAGACATCAGATCCGCACAAATCACATTTGCAGTCTTTACAGTCCTTCTTATTTGTAGCATCGCCAAAGTAACCAGGTCTGCAGAATTCACACTTGTCGCCATCAGAATTGTTCAAGCACTTGTGACATTCACCAGTTAGTGGATCACAGTTGCCTAGTAACAAAAACATCCAATTGGTATGACATGTTAAAATTCATTACATTTTATACATTAATTATAAAAAAGTAAACAAAATCTCTTCTGTCAACAGTTGCTGTCAAATCAGTACCAAAATGTCCATACATGTATAGCAAATATTCCACTTTTAGATGATATAACGATAAAGATGAGGATCAGAGGTCAATCCAGGACAAAGTATGGGGCGATATACCAATTTTAGGCAATTTTGGGCAAGTAAAACATTATGTGGAAAAGTTTATAGAATTATAAAACATAAGAAATCTTTGATAAAACTACCAACAAATAATTATATTATATTGGGTCTGAAAAAGGCTATATTATATTTAATTTGGGCTAAATTGTTTAAATAGGATTTTAGGAACAATATCCTGTATCAATCCCAGATGCTAGTAGATTATTATACTGTATGACTAAAAATAGTTTCCAACAACTCATTTTTCAAAACAGATGTAAATAAAATAACATTTAAAAGCAGTGCCAATTGTAAAGGTAGTATATATTTATTATAACATCCAAGATTATATACACAAACAGTTTGCATATTAAAAGAGATAAGTAAACATTAGTAGAAGCACAGCCAGAAGATTGGGCTTTCTTTTGTCCTCAGTTAACACCTGTAATTTTACCTAACTACTCACCTGTCAATTTTAGATCAATGTTTCCACTGCATGAACATGGCATACAGCGACCTCCTTTCTTAGTTGGTTCACCAAAATATCCATCTGCACACTTGTCACATCGTAAGCCAGTGTATCCCTTCTTGCATTGACACACAAGTGAGGATGAAACAAGGTCAATACCACATGAATCAGCAAAATTATTTTCCGGATCAGAATGTGGACATTCACATGGTTTACACCTGTCACCATAGAAACCTGGTTTGCATTTTTCACAACGATCACCTACAAGAAAACAGCATTTTCTATAAAAGGTGACAATTTTAAAACCATCTAAAAGTTCCAAAACTGAGGAGAATTTGGGGGCATATGGGATAATGCTGCCCTGGAGAATGAAAAAAAGAATGTGCCCTTTTACCTCCTTCACGTATGTTTCATACTAAAGAGAGTGGCACTCTTTCAATAGGTATTTTGCTTTTTTTCATCCACTTGATCCTATTTTATAGATCTCCCTATAGATACAAACATGACAAGCACAATAATGGAAACAGCTTATTTTCTAGGTCCTTCATTAATGTAATGTATGGTTTGAATATTTACTCACCATGTGTGTTATCTGTACAGTTTGTGCATTCACCACTTTCTGAGTTGCATTCATTACTCCTACCCAAGCATTGACATTTATCACAAGTGCCATCTTTTTGTCTGGTGTAGCCAGAGGCACATTGCGAACATGACGGGCCAGTGTATTGTAAAGGACAAGTACATTTTTCTACTCCAAACACAAGTTTAGATCCCTTTGGTACAGCAGAATCGAGAGTTATATTCCATAATGTTGAAGTGGCTGTATTGACATCATGAGTTGCTCGGATTTGAAGAAGTTCAATTTTTGAAAGGACACTCAACATTTGTTCACGTGTAACAGCTGAACCATCTTCAGTTGACCAAACACTCTGTAATAAAAGTCAAGCATTCAGTAAATGTAACAGAAAATAATTTATGATTACATTAACATCATAGTGGTGTATTTGTAATTTTATATACGAATTAGAAAGAATTAGAAACTTTAATTTTGTACAAAGCTAATATTTTTATTTATTTAAAAGATAGAATAAATAAATAAATAAATAAATAAATAAAACATCTACCATATATGCCCATGTATAAGTTGACCCCTGAACCATTTTTATTTAAGTGTAAAATAGGGGGTCCACTTATTCATGGGGTATCAGGCTTGGAAATAAAGAAAATGCCTGGCGTGCGGTTGTCGCACGCCATATTTGAAAAAATAATAATTTAGGCGTGCAATTTTTAATAGTTTAATCTAAGTTTTAGAGCGTTAAGAATCAGACGGGGGACGTATATCATCGTTTAATCTACGTTT
>JANTOQ010144706.1:0-15141 GCA_027564595.1 Bythotiara depressa | reverse complement strand
CGTGTTTTTAAATAAGTTTTTGGCTTGACTTGGGAGGGGTGGAAGAAATTGCTCTATTTATCTACAACGATTCACTTTAATTAATTTGTAATAAGGTATTATGTACAGTTGTAATAAGGTATTATGTACAAACAAACAAATTAAATTTTTCCTCTTATTTAAAATGACTGTTTTAAGCAGCATACAAACATCCTGTTCTCCTCTTGCTTATGTCTCTCCTCTGTCCTCTGTGAAGATTTTTCCAAGTGAGTGCTCAAAGTAAATATATGTACAGTACCTGATCTTGTTTGCTGTATCTCTTTCCCTCTGCAAAAAAGTTAACATCTTTCATAAACATGTAAAACAAATTTTAAGAAACTTATTTTCAACAGCGAAAACCACATGACACTGAAATTACATTCTATATCTGACAAAAGTGTTTATTTTACTCTTTGTGTATTAATATTCACAGGTGTAAGATTTTGTTCCACCGAGATGGTCCCCTATTTATGATGGAATATAAATTTGTTGATAATAAAATTGTTTTTGGTAGTGTGAAATTAAATCTCTAACTTTGTAACTGTACACATTTTCAGTTGATGGTGGTTATACTAGCTGGTCACCATTTGAGGAATGTTCTACCACATGTGGAGTAGGCGTTTCATCAAGAACTCGAATGTGCACTAATCCCAAACCACAGTTTGGTGGAAAAGAATGTTCTGGACTGAGTTCGGAGTCAAAGACTTGTAAACATACAGAATGTCCAAGTAAGTTTCTATTACCTTTTTTCATTTTTATTGGGTTGGTATGCAAGAAATTTGATCAGAGGGGCTCTCAAATATACCAAGTAATTGTTGTATGGGAAGTGTATTTTTCATAGTGTTAAAACAATAATGATAAAACAAGAGACCTTTTGGTATTTTTCTCAAAAGTCTCAAAAGTTGCTGGAGACTAACTCTGAAGTGTTTGCAACCTGTCAATGTTGAGTAATGTTACATTCTAACTCAACTTATAAGGTTATGTAACTTGAAAGGGCTATAACTTGAATGGACTATAAATTGAAAGGACTATAACTTGAAAGGGCTATAACTTGGCATTGAAGAGTTGGAAATGAATAAGTGGGTACATTTGTGGAAACCTTATTTCATGGGCTTACAAGTCTCAAATTTCCCAAAATTTCCTAAGTCCGAAGTGTTTAGCAACATGTCAAGTTCAAGTAATTTTGCATAAGTTATGCAATATAGCCAATTGTATTATGTTCACTTTTTCTATCAATCTTCAGCTCACAAAGTTCATACTGGTGTAAATGAATGGCACCTAAAGTTTTAATTAAATTAAATCTTTGTAATGTATTTTATAAAATTTTGAAAATCAAAAGGCTAAGATAATCAAAAATTATACAATCACTGAGTATGTTTGTTAAAGAGAATACTAAAATGTTTGTTTTCATTTTGGATTCTCTTTTCCACAAATCAATCGAAAGAAACTGTTTGTAGTAACAAGAATTTGTACCAGTAGTTTGTTCGCTTTTATTAATAAAACAATTTATAGAACAACTTAGTTACCAACTCTAATGGCCATGGTTTAATCTCTCGTTAAAATAGGAGGTTATGTTTCAATTTATTGATTGTTCAAATTGTAGATTTTGTTGATGTAAACATGCATAGAATTAATTTTTACATCAGCAACCAACTGCTATTTCTATCTATGATTAGTAGTAAAGTTTTATATGTTTTATATGTTTTTGTTGTAATAATAATTATCTCCTGTTGCTAGTATTTTATGGTTTTTATGGTTTTTTTTTATGGTTTTTTATATATCTCAAAAGTATTGTTGTTGTCACTGCTGTTAAGTCTACTAGAATATTAGTACACCTTTTGCGTATATTATATTTTATATTTATCAATTTGGCTTTATGTTTTTTATTTAAGGGTGAGTCTTAATATTATTGTTTTCTATTACCTTTTTTCATTTTTATTGGGTTGGTATGCAAGAAATTTGATCAGAGGGGCTCTCAAATATACCAAGTAATTGTTGTATGGGAAGTGTATTTTTCATAGTGTTAAAACAATAATGATAAAACAAGAGACCTTTTGGTATTTTTCTCAAAAGTCTCAAAAGTTGCTGGAGACTAACTCTGAAGTGTTTGCAACCTGTCAATGTTGAGTAATGTTACATTCTAACTCAACTTATAAGGTTATGTAACTTGAAAGGGCTATAACTTGAATGGACTATAAATTGAAAGGACTATAACTTGAAAGGGCTATAACTTGGCATTGAAGAGTTGGAAATGAATAAGTGGGTACATTTGTGGAAACCTTATTTCATGGGCTTACAAGTCTCAAATTTCCCAAAATTTCCTAAGTCCGAAGTGTTTAGCAACATGTCAAGTTCAAGTAATTTTGCATAAGTTATGCAATATAGCCAATTGTATTATGTTCACTTTTTCTATCAATCTTCAGCTCACAAAGTTCATACTGGTGTAAATGAATGGCACCTAAAGTTTTAATTAAATTAAATCTTTGTAATGTATTTTATAAAATTTTGAAAATCAAAAGGCTAAGATAATCAAAAATTATACAATCACTGAGTATGTTTGTTAAAGAGAATACTAAAATGTTTGTTTTCATTTTGGATTCTCTTTTCCACAAATCAATCGAAAGAAACTGTTTGTAGTAACAAGAATTTGTACCAGTAGTTTGTTCGCTTTTATTAATAAAACAATTTATAGAACAACTTAGTTACCAACTCTAATGGCCATGGTTTAATCTCTCGTTAAAATAGGAGGTTATGTTTCAATTTATTGATTGTTCAAATTGTAGATTTTGTTGATGTAAACATGCATAGAATTAATTTTTACATCAGCAACCAACTGCTATTTCTATCTATGATTAGTAGTAAAGTTTTATATGTTTTATATGTTTTTGTTGTAATAATAATTATCTCCTGTTGCTAGTATTTTATGGTTTTTATGGTTTTTTTTTATGGTTTTTTATATATCTCAAAAGTATTGTTGTTGTCACTGCTGTTAAGTCTACTAGAATATTAGTACACCTTTTGCGTATATTATATTTTATATTTATCAATTTGGCTTTATGTTTTTTATTTAAGGGTGAGTCTTAATATTATTGTTTTCTATTATACAAGTAGTAGGACTGTTTTTTCCCACAAAAATATGTCAAAAGGTTATTTAATTTTACACTTTGATCCTATTATTAGCTCCTCAATAAAAATATGTATTTACAGAAATACACAGAAATATTGGTTTATTACTCCTTGTAAAGTAAACAATATCTCGGAACTTGTGAGAACCATGCACTGTGAGAGAAAAATTGAATTTTATTTTATATACATATATAAATAGATTTATTATATAAAATGTTCTATTTATTTATTTTATTTATTCATTGATGCCTACTATTGAAGTGGTCATTTTATCCTACCTCACATAAAAGTCTAGTTGAATGGAGAAAAATCCATTGCTCAAATGGGAACTTTAAAGATAATGTTTAGAAAATATTAGCCTAAAAATATTGACCTCTAGTTTCCCCTTGTGTGCATTTGAAAAATAAAAATAATCTAATCTATTTGATTGTTTATACAATTTCTCAGAATTTTATGTTGTCAACCATAATCTGCATTTGTTGATTTTACAACTGTTATATTTGTTGGTCATGTATATACTTTCTTTTTAGTAGTATACATATGTATCACACAATATTTGTTTATTTTTGTTCCTTCCTTCCTAAATAATAGGAAATATCTTATGTAAGATTTTCATGTAGAAAACGTTTTTTGTTGATATATTTTTGTAAAAAGTGTATGTGATTTTCTATTATTTCTTAGTTGATGGAGGATGGAGTGACTGGAGTGCACCGTCAACTTGTTCTGTTACTTGTTCTACGGGTGTCATACTTCAGACAAGGAATTGCACCAATCCAAAACCTGCGTATGGAGGTCAAGATTGTGACGGTGATGATGAAAAGACACAAGCTTGCGAAAATAAACCTTGCCCAGGTTACAACAGAAAACATTTTTCTTTATTTCTTTGT
The DNA here is from genome assembly GCA_027564595.1 of Bythotiara depressa. Lineage (NCBI taxonomy): Eukaryota > Metazoa > Cnidaria > Hydrozoa > Anthoathecata > Bythotiaridae > Bythotiara > Bythotiara depressa. The sequence goes on along the minus strand of JANTOQ010144706.1, from coordinate 11,110 downwards.
CTTTAAATAATGAACCTTGATCTGGTGATTGTTCACATTTTATTTATTTTTTAATTATAAATATAATACATTTTCCTCTCTAGTTGATGGTGGTTTCTCACCATGGAGTAGTTATTCTGCATGTTCAAAGGTTTGTGGAGATGGCATAATGAATCGAACACGTACATGTACAAATCCTGCACCTGCGTTTGGTGGATCAGGCTGTAAAGGAGATACTCTTGAGAAAAAAGCTTGTAAAATTGAAGAATGTCGTGGTAATTTCTCACATTTCTATGATACTAATATTATTATAATATATATATTTATATTGTATGACATATGTAATGTTAATTTAATTGTCTATGGCGTGCAAATATCTGGTGGTAGAAACAATCCTTTATGGTACTAGTTTAGTGGGATTTTGTTACTGTACATAGCTCTTCTTTAAATTATAGTTAATGGAGTATGGAGTGGATGGTCTCAATTTACAACCTGTTCAAAAACATGTGGTTTGGGGTCAATTACACGGAAAAGAACATGTACAAATCCGGCTCCAAAACACGGTGGGGAAGATTGTGTGGGTGGAAGTGAAGAAACAAGACAATGCAAACTTAAAGAGTGCCCTGGTATGTCCACAATGTCCATAATAATTGTGACACATATATATTTTTTAGGTGTGGTGCTTATTGGACAGCAGTGCCAATAAGAGGGTGGTGCTTAATTTGGAGTAAGAGGGAAATAAAGGACACTGCATTTATCCATGTTAACAATCTACTGGTTAGAATGACAAGAATGTATTAAAATTGCCAATATACATATACCAATACTTGATGAAATTTCAAATTTCTATAAGTTCATCTTCATCGTGGAAGTGGTTAATCATATGGAATGGTTGACAGACATCTTTCCAATAAGTGCCGGTCTGGAGATGATATTTTCTATTAAGCATTACTGGTAAGGGTACAGGGAGGCACTTTAAAGAGGGAGGTGCTTATAACAATGTAGCCACATGAATGTGTGGCACTTTTAGTGGAGAGCGGCGTTTATTTGAGGCTAGGTGCAACTTCATTGCCTTGATATGTTTTCAAAATTTCTTAATTCTCTAAACAGTTTAAGAAGATAAATACTTATTAACTACATTTCGGTATTTATAACATCTTGTGATAAATTTGCAAATTTAACAAAGAATGTTTGCATCAAAATTTCAACTTACTATAAACACAGTGACACATTTGCTTTGAAACATTAGAAGGAGGTAGAAAAATTACCATAGCTTTGACTTGACTTAACTTTGACTTTGTCATTATCACAGAAAACAAGTTTTAGAGAGTTTTAAAACTTTTAAAACTTTGTTCAGGATACTAAATGGCACACAAGAAGAATCAACATCAGAGCAATGGCCTCATGTAAAACTTTGTCATGTTCATGGTTGCCTACAGGAAAAATAAAATGAAACATGCAAAATTAAATACCTCCTGCTTGATAGACCAGAAAGAAAATATGAACATGAATATTTCATCTTTACTATCTAGTAATTACATATGAAATTCACGGTAAAGGTGAATAATTCCAAGTCTGCAATATTGTTTTTGTAGAGAAAATATGCCATTATTTGAGGTAAATGTATGTAAGTTATATTCTGGACTTTAATTACTAAAAGTGTTGAAATTGTAATGTTCATTATTTAACACATGGAAATGGTTAGAAATGTTTTACATCAGAATTATTGATATTTTTAAAATTTATATTTTGGACCCCACTCAGCTATTATATTAAAAATAGATTGTACTGAAAATCTAATTATTCCTCTTTTCTCTCTCTTTGTACAGAATTAAAAAGTGGTAAGTTTCCTGTGGGGATGCTTGTAAAATTTTAATTTTAGACAATTATATCTTAATAATGACACAGCAGTGTCATTGGTCTATGAAACCTCATTGGTAATTCTGTTTCAACAATGAGGGGAGCAAAAATATGAAGAATTATTTCTCTCAAATATATTTGTATATTTACATCATCACATGCACATCAAATATTTCTATCATCTTATAGAATTATAAACTTATAATAAAACCTTCCATTCAATTATTTCGTTACAGTGAATGGCTATTATTCACCTTGGTCTGTCTTTTCTGAATGTTCTACTACTTGTGGTGATGGAACAAAGAAACGGTCAAGAACATGCACCAACCCAAAGCCCCAACATGGTGGTAAAGATTGTACAAAATTAGGACCAGCGACTGAAACTGTGAAATGCAAAATCGTCGAGTGTCCAAGTAAGTACATAGAATTTACAGTACTATTATTATTTTTGTTTATGTTTATTTAAATTGAGTTATTTCATTCAAAACATGAGAGTTGTGCTTTTTGTATTGATGTGAGTGAATTGTTGTTGTTGTTTTTGCTGTAATTCACATATTCATTTACATTCACATTGTGTTTTCGAGCATATGCTATATTTTATATTGACTCGAAAGAAAAAGTTGATGTAAAAAGTTTAGGTTTTAATTTAGTTGCTGTTAATTATTATTATATGTATCTCTTTGTTTATTACGTTTTTAACACCATTGAACAATGTTTCAGAGCTTTTTTTGGATATAATGGTTTTGAACATTTCATTTGGGTGCAACAAAACATAAAAAGTTAACTTTAACACTATGTGAAGCTTTATTTGAAAGTTCAGGTAAACAGGCTTTATCTTTTTCTGATATTTTTATTGAGTGAGGATGTATGTAATTAATATCATAAAAACGAGATTGAAAATCTAACTTGCTCAATAATTTGGGCTCTCATACCTGTATACCAGTATCAAAATTGTCTTGGATATGTCACTGATAACATTAACACAAATAAGGTCCATTTTGTAAATGAGTATAGATATAATTGTCTTCCCTATGTATGTAGAGTCCTATTTGAGCTTTTATTGCTTGTTATTCTAGTTAATGGTGGATTTTCCGAATGGAGCACATTCAGTAAGTGTTCAGCAAGTTGTGGTGTTGGATCACAGGAGAGAAAGAGAAGTTGTAACAACCCTGCACCACAACACAATGGCAATGAATGTCATGGAGATCTGCTTGAAACACAAAAGTGCAAAATCAAAGACTGTCCAGGTTAGAGTATGATTAGTTTTGTTAGCATTATAGAAGAGTGGTGTTAATTTATTTTTAATTGTTTTCACATTTTTATTTATTTATATGTACAGTTTTTGTTTAAACTACTAAAAGTTGCCACTTTCACTGATTTCAATGAAACATTGAGTATCTTAACAGGTAGGATAGTAATCTCTACTGAAATGTGATATATGATGTCATTCTTAGTATTGTTGTATTCAATGAATCACACAATCTGTGATTGTAGGAATCGTAATCTAATCGTAAATATTTGGTCATTATAGGGCTGTCCTTTTTAGTCCAAATGTTTCTGAAGACTCTACTAAAAACATTGATTTTAATAGCATGTTTTACATGCATACGTATCATAAAAATATGTTTTTACATACGTACTTTAGAGTTTGAGTTTAGGTTTAAAACAGAATGATGTACTGTTGCAATTGAATGGACTGTTTTGTGTTATTTGTTACAGATGTAAGCATAATTGTGATGGGTTTGTTGTAAGCACCACCATTGTTGAAGTATTGGCATAGTGGCTGTGCATTGTCACTGCTCTGTGGGGTGCTGGACGGACACAAATTCCACCCTTAGTCTGCGATGTATAAGTATGAGTTTATGTCTGTAAAATTTGTGGAGTGAAGATTAATACCTGAAAGGTATTAATAACATGGTAGTTGTGGGCCATTGTATGGGCACCAGCTATAATATAGTGCCTATGCGTATGGTGCAGTTGCAAGTGCCAATAGTAGCTGGTTTCCAACTGAAATTGATATGTCACTATTCTGGCAGCTGATTGGTTGAGACGACAGTATGATTGAAGGTGATAGTGGTGCTGCAGGTACAATGAGTGGTATTTGATTTATATGCATCCACTTTGGTACACAGTGCTCTTAATTTAGCCAGGATGAGCGATGAAGTTTTAATTTTTGGGAGGATTGGAAAGTGATATTGTGTAATATTTGAATTACATTGGAAGTGATGTAAAAGTGCCTAGTAGTTGAATTTTGGAGTCATTGGAAACTAACATAAATGAACTACATTTCAGGTGAAGGAGCCTCAAGGGAGAACTCAGTCATGGTTCTTTTGCTATCATTTTGTCATATATTTTATACATTACAATACTAATATATTTCTTGCACTTATGTTTAGTTGACGGTGACTACTCACCATGGAGTACATACTCCGTTTGTTCTGTCTCATGTGGAGCTGGTGTACAGAAAAGAAATCGAACCTGCAATAACCCTGCACCTCAACATGGAGGCAAGGATTGTGCTGGAACATCTGAAGAATCTAAAGGTTGTAAAGTTCAAGAATGTCCAGGTACACATTATTAATGCTCATGCAATAAAGAAAATAAATACTTGAAGTGTTTGTATTTTGTCAGTATGATATGAAGTTATTAAGGTATTTAGGTCTGTGACATTACAATAATGTTCAAATACTATTATTTAGTTGATGGTGGATGGAGTGACTTCTCTGAATATGGTACATGTTCACAGACCTGTGGTGTTGGAACCCAAGAGAAATCACGAACCTGTACTAACCCTGCACCAAAACATGGTGGTGAAGACTGTATTGGCAGTGGATCAGAGACAAGGCTGTGTAAAGTTATATATTGTCCAAGTAAGTTCATTAATTGTAGCTTACCAGTAGAAGTATTATTATTAGTGGGTGAATCCCACAATTTTAGTACATTCCCCTCCTCTATGACACATTTAAAAAAAAGTGCCATATCGATCAATTTTTAGTAATATGTTTTAAAAGCCATATAATAGTGATCTTCAAATTTCATACCTGCATCTCCGATATTCCAGTTTTTACCCTTAGGCCTACATAAAAGTATCGGTTTTGCGTGATCACGCACGTTCATTTTTTTCTCCTTACTATATGTATTGGTTATATGAAATCGAATGCTTTCTTAAATGTACGATTTTCAATGACCAAACATGGTTTCTTAAAAAATACAAAAGACTCGTTACTTGCTACGTAAGAAGATTCTATTAATATTAATTCATTCATTTTTTAAAAATGTCTTTATTGTTTATATGTACATGTTTTTATACAAAGTCATTAACACACTATTCTAGAAAACTTTTCAGGGTTTTTATTCCCTCCAGCACGAAGTTAACAATTATGATGGCATGTATACATAGATATTTATTGACACAGTATTTTGGATTTACTGCCTAGTATAGCTCAGACTTACAATATCCACTTGGTGGAAAAAACGATAATGCACTTTTTGAAAGAGAGCAGTAATTACTTCACGTCATACCAGTTTTATTATTTTATTATTCGACCATTCTAAATATAGGACATGGCCAACAGTAAATGCAAGATAGTCAGATGGACAAAAATATTTAATGGTGAAATAAGAAGCGGTTGTGTTTACATGTTTTTCTGTGTATTTTCAGGATAAAAGGTTTGCACATTCAACTTTTTGTACTGGAAAAAACGTGTTGCCCATTCGAGTTTTAGATAATTAGATAAGTCAAACAAAACAGATAATCTTTTTATGTAGGCTTCATACCAGGGATGAATTTAATCAATAATAGCAGGACATCCTTGATACCATTTATATTTAGATCTAAAGGGATTATAAAAATGGAATAACTGTAGTTAATGTTGCTTTTGTGGTGCTACATATTTATCAATAACAAACCAATTTTGTCTTTGTGTGACTATTTAATCATCTTGGCAGAAGGGACATTTTTGTCGACTTTTTGTCAATATAATTGTATTTAATTTAATGCTACACTTCAGTAACAAACTTTTTTGCCATTCTGAAATGGAAAAAAATATTGTTTTGTACTTAGGAGCATAATGAGTCTACTTACAGTAGTTCACTAATATTCTACCAACAAAATGCCACTGAAGGGACAAAAAGTACATTTCTGCATCACAGAAGGGACGTTTTTATTTCTAAGCTTCCTGCACAGATTACCTTAGTGGTATGATAATATTTCACATTGTCACAGATACAAACTAGAAGAAAGTTGTAGAAGAAAGTGAGAGATATTATTTGAATAAATGCAAACATATTGATTGCCAAAGACGTGTTGCAGATTTTCAGGTGATAAGTTCACTAAACAAGTTATTAGGCAAGATGCTACATATAAGAATCCAGAGTCACTTGAGCTCAACCTTTTCAAGGCTTTTGAGTTTGATCAAAATTTGTGTTTGCAACTTGTTTATCTGGTAAGGTTGTAATGAGCTGCTTCGTGGAAGGAACATTAAAGTTGGTGACAAAGTTAGGACTTGAGATTTCTGTAAAATTTGTTATTTGGTGCAAGTTGTTTATTTTCCACTTATTTTTAAAACTCACACTTCAGTTCAAACAGCTGCTAAGTTTTTTATTTAAGTTTTTTAACACACCAACAACAAATTTCTGAAGTATAAGGCTCTAATTCAGTGATGAAAACTCAAAACATAAATACAGAATACTATTTTCCAGTTTAACTACGCTTTGTTGGCCAGTTGCATTGGGCAGCTTAATAAATATATAGCAGAAACAAGGGCAACTGATAATATTTATGGAATCATAGGTACATGTTTCATTAGATTTGGATAAACTGGAGTAATTCAGTTTTAAAGATAAAATATGTCAAGGACATGTACTAAAATTAAGGATTCACCCATGTCTATTAATAATTTTCAAGCAAACCTCATTTCTGGTGGTATAATATATAACCATAAAGAATAATATGCTGGTATATATCACTAGTGTGCACCAATTAATGCTAAGAGACTTTAATTTCTGCTAACAGTGGATAACCTGGAAGCAGAGGACAGATAGAAAGGAAAATGGCACTTTTGTGGCCACACTTCCTGAAAACATCAAATTTAAACATTTGTAGCAAAAAGGGCACTTTTCCTTAGAAATTAAGAGTGGCACATCTGAAGGTTGGACCTTCATTTGGGCTAAATTAGAACCTCGCTAAGTTAGGCTATCTGTATCCTTATCTGTAGTGTCATTTAAAATTTTAAATAATATAAATTATTTGTTGTTTAAATAATATAAATTATTTGTTGTTAATGAAAATAACTAGAGAGCAAGCCAATTTATACTAGATAATTTTCTACATTTTCTAATTGGTCTTGGTATATAAATACATTTCCAATTTTTTTTTCAATATTGGTGTAAATCTTGTCCTTGGAAGAACAAGAAATGACCTATTATGAAGTTACTTTCACTTCTGTAGAAATATCTTGGTATGGTCTCATCTCTATTTCTTCCCTTTTTTATGAAGAATAGCTGACTGCATAGATCTCTGTTACGTTTATGTAATATTATTTTCTATATCAGTTGATGGTGACCTATCACCCTGGTCAAAATTCTCATCTTGCTCTTTAACATGTGGAAATGGTTCACAGATTCGATCTCGTACTTGTACCAACCCAAAGCCAGAGCATGGTGGGAAAGATTGCAGTGGTTCTCTGAAAGAAACACCAGCATGCAAAGTCATTGACTGTCCTAGTATGTTCTTTTGTTCCTATGCTTGCTTATTATTAACATGTGACACCAAGGTTAAGTAAACGAAGGCCTTGCAATGATAGAATCTAGTAAAGTAAATCTTATTGTTTATGCAGTCTCTGAAAGCTATGGTAAACAAGTGTAGCTTGTAAAATGTTTATTATTTATGTTCATAAAGATCACAAGTTGAAATAATGTACAGTACTATATATTTATTGTTTATACTAGTAAAGACTGCAAGCTAAAAATAATGAACCATACTAAAAAAAAAAGATCTACAATGTACTAGTTGTAAAGTGGCTTCCAAAATTGGACGTTATAAAGTTTAATATGTGCAAGTTTTTTCCAATAAACAACACTGTTACTAGTGGTAAATAAAGCTTTGTGCTTGCGTTATTAGTTGATGGTGGCTTTACTGGTTGGTCATCATATGGAACATGTTCTAAACAGTGTGGAACTGGTGTACAAGAGCGCACTAGATCTTGCACTAATCCACGCCCTGCCCATAATGGAGATGACTGTGTTGGAGAGGTGAAACAAAGTAGATTATGCAAAGTCAAGGAGTGTCCAGGTAGACTTTTAATACTTATAATAAATAAATGTTCTTTTTCTCAAAGCAATATTTAAAGCAATACCAGGGCCTAGGATGGATGATTTCCAGATGAGATGGAATGCTACATGAATTGTAGATATCGTGAACCTTGATTTTAAACTAAACCACTGAATTTATGTTGGCAAAACTACAGAAATTTTAGCAAGCTTAATAAACTTAATAATATTGGTTTTCAAACCAAGACCTGATCTGCATGGGTTTACTCATCATGTCAACATATTTATAACCATGTTAGAACTGATATAACATCTTCGATTTGTAGTTGATGGTGGCTTGTCACCATGGTTTTCAAACCAAGACCTGATCTGCATGGGTTTACTCATGTCAACATATTTATAACCAGATTAACATCTTTGATTTGTAGTTGACGGTGGCTTGTCGCCATGGTCTTCATTTGGTGCATGTTCTGTGACATGTGCAAATGGGACGCAAAAACGAATTAGAAGTTGCACAAACCCTAGTCCTCAACATGGTGGCAAACCTTGTTCTGGAGAGACAACCAATACAAGATCTTGTAAAGAAAAGGAATGTCCAGGTATGAAATATTTTGTGATATCTTTCTGTAGAACGATCTTCCTTTTTTGATGGTGTTACAAACTTTGTGAAGTTTAGGCCATAGTTAATTAATCTTAGGTTCATCGTAGAATGCATGCATATTCGTTTAGAGTGACAATAATCATGCATTAAAGTTTATTATTTCCTTACTTATGATTTTTAACCAGACATTGCAAGGTTGCCACAGAACCTGGAAAACCTGGAAAAACCTTGTTTTTAAAGGGATTATCCACTTAAATAACATATTTTTAGATTGAATAGAAATATTTACAACATAGCATAATATTGCATAGCTGTGCTTCTACTGTACTAATGAAAACAACAAAACTTCTCTTCCTCTGCCATGTTTAAATCCTGCTTCTCTAAATGCTTGATACAACACGCAAAAAGGGCTGGGTAAAAAAAATACTATGCATGTTGCACCCTTTCACAGACCAGCTTAAGGAAAGTAGCAAAAAATATAATGACTAGAGGCTATCCCCTGGTAAATGTGTTGTATTTTCTTATGAAATAAATATATTTCTTATAAAATAATATAAAATTTATATATCAATTGCATTAGAGCAAGGATACTTGAGAATGAAGCTTCTTTCATAATATTCTGGATTAACTTGTTACAACAGCGGTAAAAATAAAATCATGTCCTCGCTAAAATCTGTCATTGTCGTTGGATTTCAGTATGAACTAGAATGGCCTATGTATGTGGACATCGAATTTGGTAAACGTAGAAAGTACTTTCCCCCTTACCGCTAGTGGTTAATGATCACGTTGTAAAGCAGTGTCTTTTTACGTGACCTTACTTTATTGGCCATGCTAGTTTGGTGTTATAGTGATTCACATTAACATCTGTAAACAAAATAATATAAATTATAAATGATGCCTTCTTCCCGGGGTTTTATTCAGGAGGATCCGGTAGTTTAAAAAACATAAATATACTTCAAGTAAATCTCTTCTATTTCTCAACTTATATGATTATTTGGGAATAATTATCATCATTTTTATTATCTCATACGTAAAGCCACTGCTCCACTAGGAGGAAAAAGTTGCGTGGTTTGACTTTTTCCACAGTGATTTATTCTGCTTTCCCATGTTCCAATCTCCATGAGGAAGTTCATTAAATCGATTGGAACAAATTAATGTATTGGGACACACTGTATTTTACAGTTTCCCATACAAACTGGCAATCTGTTTTATTTGGTATGTTCAGAGCGTTTCTACATGACTGATTCAATGGATGTTTACATTTTCCATCAATCTGAATGGTTCTTTTAAAAGTGATTTTACAAATAGATGGCCATTACTTACATCGCGTCTAATATAATATATTTCGATAATATGCTTTTTCTCAGCCGATATTCCGATTTTCTAGCCTTAAAAAGTGATCATAATGTTTTTTCATGGCTTAAAATTTCCAATTTTCTACCCTTAGAAAACTATGTATCATGAATGCTTCTTCACAGCCAATATTCTGATTATCCAGCCTTAAACTATCTTGAATGCTTTTTCATGGCTGAATTTCTGACTTTCTATCCTTAGACAACTATCGTGAACATGAATGCCTTTTCATGGCCGATATTCCCATTTTCCAGCCTTAGAAAACTATCATGAATGATTTTTCACAGCTGAATTTTTGATTTTCCAGTCTTAGAAAATGATTATGCTTTTTCTAGGCCAAATTTCTGTTTTCATGAATGATTTTTCACGTGTTAGCTGGGTGAAGAAAATAACTCTTTTCCTAATTTTTTCAGCTGTAATTGTGACAGCTGTATGCCGTGCACCAAGACAAGTCACGTAACTAATTGTGTTTTTAAAAAAGTTTATTTTTCTAACATGTAAAGATCATAGTTCAGGAAGAGTTTTATTACCTACACATTTTTCTACTAATAGATTTATGCAACAGCCATATGCCGCGCACCAAGACAAGTCACGTAACTAATTGTGTTTTTAAAAACGTTTATTTTTATAACATGTAAAGATCTTAGTTCAGTGAGAGTTGTATTGCTTACACGTTTTTCTACAAATAGATTTATGCAACACAACCCAACATAATGATGTTTGTAAAGGATGTTTATTGCAGCGATTTTTTAACATCTGTCGCATACTTCAACAGGGGTAATATTTTTTGTGAAATAAATCTTTCGTTAAATATCTGCAATATACAGTATCTGGTCTACTTTATTGAAGCTTCAGTTTGTTTTGATTTTGTATGCAACAAAATATGTCACAGGTTTACATATTTGTTTAGCCTCCTTTTGAATTTTGTTTGGAAGCTAAAAAATGGCAATTCAACTGCACGGTGCGAGTGCAGGCCTGGAAATTTGGTTCTGTTGGGTAAACGAAAGTTCGTTTACCTAAAACTAGCGATTTCGTTCGTACGTAAAC
>JANTOQ010144595.1:0-15143 GCA_027564595.1 Bythotiara depressa | reverse complement strand
TAAATATTGCTTGTCTCTAATAATAACTGCATGATAAATATTGCTGGTCTCTAATAATAACTGCATGATAAATATTGTTTGTCTCTAATAATAACTGCATGAAGGTTGTTATATTTATTTATCATAAAGTCTTTGTCCGTATTTTGTTAAAATTTGAAGTTTAATTTTATGAAAAAACTGACTTCATTTTCAGATTCCTCGTCAAAAAATATACCTATACTGAAAATTTCAATGACATATACCAAACAGAATGTTGTTTTCAATGACATATACTAAACAGAATGGTTGTTTTCACTGTCATATACTAAACAGAATGGTTGTTTTCACTGTCAAAGCCTTTTAAAGTCAGGAGTCCGAATCTGAAATCCGTTTTTTATAAAATATAATCGGGAAAGGTACATTGATTTCTCGATCATGACATGTGATAATTTCATTGTAGTGTAAACATTAGCGATCTTTTTTTAAATATTCACTGACCAAAACTGAAGATTACCACAGAAAAAAAACGATATTTACATTCGCGTCAGGGGGCTGATTCGAGGAAGCACGGTTATAAGATGGCATAAAATCAACAAAAACTTCCATCCCTGTGCGATATCAGATCAGAAAATTTGATCCAATCATCTAACTACAGGAAAGGGTTATTTCGAACTCACAAGAGGTTTGAAAAATTCCCTCGAACAACGAGGTTTCGAAATAAACGGCACGGTGTTGGAACACATCTCGAAATTCTTTTCCAAGCGTGTATTCAGTATAACCTGATGCGACTCCTTAATAAAAATAATTCTAATTCTATCGTCTGAAACTACAGTTTATTGTCGTATTTATTAATAAAGCCATGTGACAGAAAGATAAAAGCTAGGGTTCTTTCAAATGTACATCGAGTTCTTCGTAGCAATCCAACTAAACAGAATTCCCCGTTTCCGTGGTAACAATATCTGTTTCCGTAGTAACTATAAAGATTTCCATAGAACGATATTTTCGTGCAATGTGGTTCTTGTGAAAGAGTTCGATCGAAAAAGTTGAATCTATTCGAACTTTTAGCAGGGAGATGAGAACAATAAAACAAATTTTATAAAAAAGTTTGCGCGAAAAAAATCGCTCTATGGAAAGCCAGGTTGAGTGAGAAAGTTAATGCAGGATAATTAGTCTTGGTTACTAAGTAAACCGGTCTAAAAGAATTGACAGTCTAGATAAATTATAAATAATACCTTTTCACAGCATCATAAAGAAAACTCCTCCTTTGAGCATAAAACGTGATAGGTAAACTTTTTATATATATGACGAGCTCTCTCCTCGGATAAAATTGAAGTACTGTATATAAATAATCTTATAGAAAATACAAGAAATGTAAAAATATACTGACTAAAAAAATATTCCCAATACGTAAGTTTCTGTAAAAAATCAAATTCTTTAAACTCTCACAGTTTACCTACCAATGTTTACTTTTGTTTATCTTACTGATACTTTAGGAGGTCTATTGTTTTCTTCTCAGGCTGTGAAAAGCGAATATTATCTTCCACACACTCAATCTCAAATGATCCAGATGAGATGAGAGAAAAATGTAGCTTGCTTGTAAACGAAGAATAAAACTACAAAAGAATTCGCACAAATTTACAAAATCTCAACATTACCACCCCTGAATTTATTCTACTCAATATTAAAAACATCAAACGATGCACCGTTAAATGTTACTTTCAGGGGGTAGAAATATATTAAATAAGTCTTAAGTAAGTAACGTGAAAGCTAGCATATGGCAAATAAATTTCAATATCGTTCCACTACGTGATATTAAACCATCTTTTTAAAATATCAATAGGGTATCTATAACAAAACAGAAAACTAAATGAAACGGATCATAAATCTCATCAGGATATCGTAGTTCGTCCATCTCCTCCTCTTATAAGAACGCGGTAAAATCAATTAGCTTGTCGGAAGCAGGGGAAATACTTTGAGTTACTTTATAAATATTTAATGAGAGAGAGAGAGAGAGATGTCTTCGATGAAATTAATTTCAAAACATCTTACAAACTTTACAAGAATACATTTTAACGAAAGTTCGACACTTTTTAAAAAACTGTTCAATAGAAGGATGGAAGAATCATGAAAACGTTTAAATAGCTTTTTTTTAAAGATACTCGATCAAAAATGAATGTTTGAAAAAAATAAATTAACTTTTAGTTGACGTAATGAAATATTATTTCTTAAATGAAGATTACGAATTGAGCAAGAAATACGAACAATTCAAGAGATTTTGCACCCTCCTACTTTGATCTGTTAAAAGCCAATCATTTGAGGAAATATACTTTATACATCTTTTAAAATTTTTTGACGAAGCAGAGTGTCTTATCAGCTTTTATCAAATTTATTTATATTATATTTCCAATAACGAACCCCCTGGAAAAAGAGAAATAGCAAAGAAATGACCAGTGATTTGTTTCCTTTCAAGGGGGACACTATGAACTAAAGGGTAACTCTCCTACGTAGGAGGTAAATTATATTTAAAAAAGTAAATATATCACATCACATCATGAATACTGGACTGACAAACGCCAATATCTTCCATATAAAAACAGTAAGGTTGCACAGTCGGAGGTCTCCTCATTCACCACTGCTACTCTTAGGGGTAGGGCCCTCATTCACCATTGCTACTCTTAGGGGCAGGGGTGAGAGCTTACTCTCGATTCTATTGGTAATGACAAGAAGACCGACATTTGACTCGAACGTGGATTGAGATCAACGTCCCACGGTAGTAAACCTGAAAAACATTTTTATTCTCATAAAAGCTTAAAACACCGCCACGACAAACCTGAAATACTCTGGCCTAAAAAAACAGCTGTAACAAACTGGATTTTTATTTATAGGAAGGAATTAAATTAGAGAACTTTAGAGAAAATTATCATAATATGCTCCTTAGTTTGATTTACGAGAAGAAGTACTGTACATATAATTCCAAAAGTTTAGTCTTGAGTTTCTAATCTTGTCATATAGCAGAAAGAAATATAACATATAATAAATTGAGTAACGAGAGAAAAACAATAAAACGAAGTATTCTCGTGACTTCCTTTGAAAGAAGCCTCACTTCTTCCTTAAAAATCGACCCTCTTGGGTGTTTGTGTATACTTTCCCAGGGTTTTCATGATCACTCACCGGTCATTTACTTTCTTATTTTCTGGACGGTTCAAGGGAAAGGGACTAAGTACGAGTGGGACTAAAAACACAAAAATAAACTATACACATAAAGTTTATTAACAGATGTAGAAATGATTTTTATGATGAGATAACGATTACAAAAGAATTTATGAAACTTAAAAATATGTTTTTATTCATGAGTATAGATGTTTATCTCTATGGTTACACTTAACTTGCATTTTCCCCTTGCTCTTCTTCGCAGAGGGTTACTTTCATAACATTCAACGGAATGAATATAGAAAAATAACAACTTTGTGTTACTTTTCTTTTGATAGAAACATTGACTTTGCTTCACTATAAGTCACAGTGGAGGAGTGTCTTCTTGCTTGTAGTTACCACTTTTTATGATATAAATAAACAAGTAAATAAATAAGAAACCAGTCTTAAGTTTACCTTGAGGAGTTCTTCCTGTCTCTTCATTTTCTCTGTTTCTTCAAAAATAATTTTCCTTTCAGATTCAGCTTTTAATTCTTGATCAAGTTTTAGTTTTTCCAATCTTTCCTTTTGGTCTTCGATTTCTTTTTCTTCAAATTCTCGTCGTTCAACTTCGCGTTTCTTTTCCATCCATTCTAACTCAGCCTTTTCAGCAGCTTGTCGTTTTAGCTCACTTAACCGATGCCTCTCTTCTTCGATCTAGAATGAAACGTTCCAAACGACAAATGTAATGCTTATTCTCGGTGGTGTGATCATAAATAAGTTAAGATTTTTTAAAGATGCCAATTTGTTTAACATGCATTTCCTTAACTTTCAGTTAAGGAACATGTTTGTTTGGAGAATTTCGCTTCTTACTTAAATAATACGGCACCGAGTTTTACATGATTGCAATAGTTGCGTGTAGCCAGCGTGTTTCTACCCTTAGTATCGTGTAGCCAACCTCTTTCAACCCTTCGTTTATAATCATCACCTTTTTGCACTCAAACGGGAAAGAGTCTGGTCTCAAAATAAAAATTTGATAAGCCCAAAGAATGATGGTTTAGTCTCACCATGTTGATTGCGTGCTTATACTTACAGACACCTGGGCTAATCGAAGCAAATTCTTTTATTGAACAAATGGAATTCCCTCACTTCTGCGGGAAGAACAATATATTTATTCACTTAGCATTTTTTAGATTATAGGCTGCTGAATAAGCATTTTTTAGATTGTAGGCTGCTGACTTATAAACAGCAAGATCAAATTACATGCTCCTTTAAAAACATCCAAGATTTTCTCGATGAACCAGTTATTTTCGTAAAAACAATATATCTTTCAAATTTCTCGAGGTTAGAGAATAACAAATGGAAATAAAAAACATTAAAAATATATTTATTAGCTATGTATGTGCTTGTTGCTAAGTGACAAAACTGGAGTAGGAGATTTACAAATCACGACCAGAACTGGAAAACTTTACTAGTCACTGATTACAACAACGTAAAAAATTAACTCGCGGACATTAATTTCCCTTAAAAATACAATTAAATGCTAGCTTAAAGCAGGAGATATTCCACACAATGCTCAGACCTCTACGTGTAAACAAGAATACATAACAGCTAACATCATTTGTGCTGCTGATAAACAAAACACCATCTCCATTTACCTATCAGTGCATCATAAATGAATCTCGAGTCACAAGAACTCGAACGAAAACGGGACACTAAACCATTAACCATGAAACACAATTGAATGTTGGGAAGATATACTATATATATATATATATCATATACCTATCATACGCAACAGAATGCTGGGAAGATATAAATTCAAAACATCATCTGGTTTCTGCAGAGAACTTTCTATGTATGGCAATAAAAACTCGTGTCTGTAGCAAATCCAAGCCTGCAAAAGTCTTTCATTGTACGAGAGATACTAACAGTTGTATGAAGAAGAGAAAGTACTTTTCAAGGAGGCTTAAAGAAATGTTTTCAAACACTGTCATGTCAGCACACTCCACCGTTTTAATAATAGTTTTATAGCTATTTGTTAAAAAAAACTTTTAATATCACATACGAAGAAGTAGATTTTGGTTAACCCCAAATAAAGATACTGTTATGTCGTTCCCCTGCATTTTATTCATTATGTTATTGATGCACTCATGGACTTGTTTATCCAAACATTCATTTAAACTAAATTTAGACTCGTTTACCCAGTCACTTACCTTCATTCGATAACGGTGCGGGTTTAATCGTAATCCTCTGTACTGGTTTAAATCGTAATCATGTAAGTCAGTGTCCACCTTGCTACCCGTGACGTAACGAATGAAAGTCATTTTTGCATTTGTCTTACTAATTATTTGAATTGTTTCTTTAACATTACATGTAATAATGACAGATCAAACCAACGTCATTTTTATGTTTAATAACAACCTTTAACAAATAAGATAGTAAAAACCAGGTTTATAGAGAGAAACATCACTGGTTCAAGATAGTAAAATCCAGGTTTATGGAGAGAAATATCACTGATTCGTTGATCACGATTATTTCATAAACAATACAAACGATGATAAGTTTAACAAGGTGTAGTTCTGTGAAGCATTGGAAATTCGTTAAAAACCAGAATCAGTTTACCTTGAAAAGAATCACCGCTTTGCAACCCAGAGGTACGGAGTTCAAATCCTACTCGGGTCAATGTTCCTAGCGGAGTTGTTTAGTTAAGCGAGTCGCATCTCGGACTCATAGAGCCGAGGAATGAAATTCAAATGGGGGCTTTAAATGCTAACCAGAACTTCGTGCCTGGCCCCTCCTGGAAACAATAGACAGCCTATATGCCTCGAAATTACT
Organism: Bythotiara depressa; assembly: GCA_027564595.1. Classification (NCBI taxonomy): domain Eukaryota; kingdom Metazoa; phylum Cnidaria; class Hydrozoa; order Anthoathecata; family Bythotiaridae; genus Bythotiara; species Bythotiara depressa. The sequence continues at coordinate 9,197 of JANTOQ010144595.1, read as the reverse complement.
GAGGCTAGCCACGTAAAATATAATCCCTATCCTATCCTATAAATAGATCATGAAAGACATAACTTACATGTAGAGAGTGCCACAACGATACAATGTATTGGGTGATCGAGACTACTAGGATAGATAGTCTCCAAAACAATAATTTGCGGTACTTGTGATTATTGTTAAACGCAAAGATAATATCTTTTAGAGCTGATTTAGCATTAACGACTTAAGTTAATTAAGGTTCATTTACTACACATGAATGCAGTTACCTAGGCAACATATATCTCTAGATGTTTTGCATATTATAAATAAACGAAAGACATAAATCTAGGTTTAACCATAAAAAATTTCGACAGCGCTTATTTGGTTAATTCTTGCAAATACACAATTCTAGAGATATAAGACAATACATTCCTGAGGCAGAAAATAACCTAAATCTTACGCATGACGGAGACGTCATCAATCACTGAGGATACCGATCTAACCTACTAGATGTTTTTAATTCGTAATATATTATGGGAGTTTCCGAAGAGATTTTCTTCGTCTTCGTCCTCAATCTCATTATAATGACGATTGTACAAGACTGTTGAAGACGTCAACTTAGATCGTTTCAAATTTTTAGTATAAAAAAGTTTCCCTAAATACAAATGAAATACAAACTGCAAAATAGAGTACTAATGCAATCAACATGAATAAAACATGAAATTATTTAGCATTGTGGTGGAGAGCGTTTTAATATTTTTACATGTACAATGATTTATGTATATGGCTCTTCTTCCCAGAATTATTAATTACCAGCATTGGCAGCACAACACAGGAAACCCGGTAACAAAAGCAGAGTGATGTAAGAAACGAAGAACTTGGTTAATCGCGGTAAGTACGATGTAAGAAATCGAGGCACGCAATCACGCGAGAAGCATGCGATAGATCCTCTTCAGTAAATTCATTAACAGGAAAAAATAAATTATCTTTAGAAATAACACCATAATCAGCAGTATGGGATATGAAATAACACCATAATCAGCAGTATGGGATATGACTATCCAATAAAACTTTCGTGCTTTCTTCAATACTTCTCAGGAATCTGAACATTTCTTCTAACAACATTCATAACAAAACACCTTAAACCAGTCCATATTATAACCACGATATAAAATAAATATTTATTAACAATTTCATATTCACAAGATTATTTTCCCCCTATCATCCGCTAACAACACTGTCGGATATCCTACATCCATCTATCTGAGTTGTACAATACTTCTAAAAAATATACCTAGATAGATTTTTTAATCCTAGATTCAATGAGCGGCTATGTCTATGTCTACACTTTATAAACTTTACTTTTGCATTTAGAAGGGCCTAAAGCTTCCATGACGTTTATAATCAACCAAAAGAATCTATTTGATTAAACTACAGTTGATTATTATTAAGTTATCCTTAGTATAAATGAAGCAGAAAATACTTTTTAATAGATTTGTCCTATCCCTATTTTATTCGCTTAAAAAAAGTCAAATCGAATAAGGCTGGTTTCTATTGCCTTTGTTAGGTATCTTTACAAGGATGGTTTCCACTTACATTTGCTTGTTTTAGAATAGAAAAAAAACTATTTTGATTATATTTGGAACAGACATCGTCACACGACCCCATAATTTTCTGAATTTCTTCTGTATGAACCTTAAAATAATAAAAATCAATCTTAACTTTTAACCTTTCAATACCCCCTGGTTATATTAAACTTCCCATTGGAAACCTTTATAATTTTATGAAGAACAAGGGGGTCTTATCAGCTTTTACTAAACTTATTTTACATTATATTTCCAAAGATTTACCCCCTGGAAAAATAAAAATAACAAAGAAATGACCAATGATTTCATTCCTTTCAGGGGGCACTATGCATTAAAGAGTTAATAAACAATTATGACTTCAGCAACGTTTCTGCTGACATAACAAACCAAACGAGCAACTATATGATTGGTTCTTTCATGTTTGTACATAAATAAATAAATAAATAAATAAATAAATAAGTAAATAAATGTATTTTTCCGATTTATCGGAATATTTTTAAATCCAGAAGTTAGTAAAATTTTAAGTTGTTTGAATATGAAATCTAATTTTTCTAAAAATAAAGCGTAACTGATTTGTTATTTTTGATGACGTAATTTCTGAAAAGAAATATTTAGAGCATAATTTCCTAATAAACTATTATGAAAACCCCTGATCTAAGGTTTTCCGAATCACGTTTTAACTCTCAAGAAAAGATTACACTCAGATTTGTAAATATAATAATACGATTCTATCGTGTGCAGGACGCACATTGATAGCAGTTATGTATATTTTAACTGAAGTGTTTTTATCCTGTGTAAATATTCATAAATAAATATATAAATAAGTTACTCGCTCGTTCCGGCTACACTGGTTTGTAGAGCCGAATACCTGTTATGTATTCGACGACACGAGCTTGGTTGTTGTAAGACTGCATTCACCGAGGTGATTATCTCCCAACGTATTTTAAGGCCTTTGGTGAAAGCCCGACACCAACATTGCCACTGGCTTGTGCACTCCACCAAGCTGCGTCCCCCTCGTGGTCTCCCATCCAACCACTATCCAAGGTGGACAGAGCTTAACTTGGCGAACTAAGTTGCGAGTGAAGGAATCCACTGCGCTGCCACGATAATCATAATAATAATACCGGCAGTAAAAATAAAAAATCCTTTACTTCCACCAACGTTCAATTTTGCGGATATTTCTCCAACTGAACTCCAGGTTATCCTAATTGTGTCAAACAATTGAGGTACTGTCCATGATCTATACTTATCTACGTATTTCTCAGCAACAGTCCAAGCCCTAATCAAGACCAACAGCCGCATAAAGAATAAGTGGATCCGTCAAGAAAAGTTACAACATTTTGCGGTAGAATGGCGTCATAGTTACATTATGAGAGGAATAAGTTTCGTTCTATAGTTCAGAACATAAAGAGACTCCGCGTAGGAGAGTGAGACAGACATACTGACTTATTTATGTCCATTGCCCGTGCTCCTATTGTCTTGGAAATTATTTTTCAAAAAAGATCGCTCATCTATCTATGAAAACGAAATTACGAGTATTAAAGAAAATAATTTTCCATTTTCTATATTCACGTCTTTTAATTCTCCTTCATGAATAAATTAAACAAAATGCATAATTAACTGCGCAGCGAAGCATGGCCAGTCTTTGCTCTGTGCAGATTTTTGATGTTCGTCGTTCCCTATAAGTTCCTAAACTCCTGCAGAACCAGCCAGGCTTTTATGTTGAATCGAACAAAACAAAACTTCTTTTATGTTGAATCGAATAGGCTTTTAGGTTTATTATTTATTAATATCACTTTTGTTGCGAATACAATAGGCACATTGTATTAATGTTTAATTATATCCTTCTCCGAAGTGCTCTTTTGTGCATTCGATTTAGGCAACGCGCAGATGGTCCATGGACCTAACCTATATTATACGCAGGGTGACCACTCAAATTTAAAAACAAAATTCCAGGTGCCTTCCAGGTGATTTCAACAATTTTCCAGGTAACATTATCTAAGGTGGCCTGGATTCAAACAATAAAACTGAAGGTAACAAAATCAATTTTTATCACAGGAAGCTTATACATATTGTATTCTCTGTCAGAAATAAAAAATATCAAGTCAATTTTTAACTCTCAATATTGTCTACAGCTATAACTAAAAATGGAAGAAAAGAAATATTAATTATAGAAAATATTGATCACTAAAAAATCACCTGGAAAAAAGAAATTCCATGTGGGAAAAAAAAGTTTCAGGTTATTCCAGGTTTTCCAAGCAGAGTGGCTACCCTGATTCGTCACAAAATGAAGAAATAATTTTAGGGCGAATTTCCATTAAAATAAGGTTCGCGCATGCGCTACATTTTCATGCCGTTTTCTATTGTTTTAAGACGTGCGAGGGATGAAAAGTATAACTTGTTCCTACGTTTTGCGATCGACTTTTTGAAAGAGCAATCATAATTCCGTAAATGTAGCGCGCGAGTGATTTTAATTTTAATAGAAATCAGCCTTTATGGAAGAAAGCCGGTTTGAAAGATTGATTTGGTTAGCTCTGCAAGCCATCAATTGAATTTTTTTTTTTTCTTCTGATTTAACGGACAAGAAAATGGTCCCACTATCGGTTCCACTAAAGTAGAGAAATTTATACGGAAACAATAACCGAGAATTTGCTCCACTTAGTGACAGTTCGCTCCATTTATCCAGGTTCCACTTAGGAGCGTCACTTATTGTAGCTTGGGAGCGTGACTTATTGTAGCTTGGGAGCGTGACTTATTGTAGCTTGGGAGCGTGACTTATTGTAGCTTGGGAGCGTCACTTATTGTAGCTTGGGAGCGTGACAGTCACTTATTGTAGCTTGGGAGCGTCACTTATTGTAGCTTGGGAGCGTGACAGTAAGTGACACTGCGTATCAAAGATACTAAAATGGCGTGTGTGCGTATGTATGTATTTTGGAGTTTTGTGCATCGTTTATATGAATATCACACAGCAACAACAAATCATCAACAACAACAAATCAACAACAACAACAGTGTACATATTAAAACCCTGAAACAGTTGTCTAGGAGTTGACTGATGATCCTATATCAAAATTTATTTTGTAATTTGCCATATTTCTACTTTCCCCACTACATATATAACCCTCCACTTATTTTCACAACGCTCATACTCATTATATATATACCCTTTACCTTTGAGAGGTTAGCTACCTTCTAAAAGAGTTTCTTTAGATTTTCTTGCAGCTATTAAAATACTTTTCAAAAATTTCCATTATTATTAACAATTCTCGTATTAATTCTCAAACAACTTCTCACTTACAACCACACGAAATAAACAAACAGCGTGACATAGAATATCCGGACCATTCATCTCAGTGTCCAACAATTATTAGCCAAACACAAAATAATTTGACACGATCTCTGGACACAATACATGGTTACCGGACAAAACGTCTTGTACATAAATTAAATCCAGAACGTAAAAAACGTGAATTAATTATACGATACACATAGAAACCAGGTATGCTGATTTCTTAACTCGTACATTCCTCGGATAACAACATGTCGTTATCGTCGTTATCGACAGTTATCTCTGACATTGTGCATAAAGCTAGCATACAACGGTAAACCATATTAAGGCAAGCAAACGAACACAACGGTGAGAATAGATTGATCCGTATGATCATCAGAATCAATGCAGCGCTCATTAATGAATTTCCGTTTCTATGACACCTCTTGCGAAGGAAAATTATTTTTTAAGCTCACTGCAAAAACTGTATTATCAAACGCAATATCGGCAATCAATCAAAATGATAAATAGCACAAAAGGGGAGTTGAGGTATTAAAATGTTTGTTTACATTTAATGGACCGTTCCCTTTCTATAAAAATAAACACAGTCGTTCATGTCTAAATTATATGAACAGAGTAGTTTCGCTCCAGTCTAAATGAACAGAGTAGTTTCGCTCCAGTCTAAGTGAACAGAGTAGTTTCGTTCCAGTCTAAATGAAACTAGAATTGGATTCCATTATTATATATACTATTATTATTTTACTCGATTACTCTTACTCGATTACCCTTACCTTTTTTCTCTCCAGGTCTAATGCTAACTTCTTTTTTTCATACTCTAAGGCCAGCATCCTTGATGTCCTACGATCTTCTCCGTTGGACACATTTTCATTACCTGTTAATAGCAAATCACTTGAACACTGAGTGTTGTATCCCAATACGTCTTTTCTACGGATTTGATCATCGCCCGATGGTGATCGTCTGCGACGGAGGCGATCATCAGCAGATGCTGTTCTATTACGACGTAACGGTTTAGGGCTTTTGGGTAAACGAAACGATCTGTTTAAAACAGGTATAGTAATTTTTCGTCCAGATTTACGAATAACCCGTTTCCTCGCACCTTTTAAAGATTTGCGAATGGCTTTCACACTACTTTGAAATCTAGTTTGATAGTTCACTTCATCTTCTGGTATATCTGGCAACACGGTTCGCTTTGCAGGTTCAATGTACCGTAATCGCCCTACGTTAATCGGAGGACATATCACACCATCTTGGCCATGAAACGTAAAACGTGTTTTTCTTTCAATTGTGGAAGAAATGTTACATTCAACTTCTATTTCTTCGGGAATCTTCTCAATGTTATTATTCTCTTTCTCATCAATTAAATTTTCCAAACTCTGAAATGGAGTGCTATTAGACAAAAGAGCTTCTAGCTCCTCTAACTGTGTATCTAAAACTTTTCCTAGCTCATTGATACGTTCATGATCCTTCCCTGATATTATATTGTTCGTACCTGTAGAATTATTTTGCGAGCTTCTCCCATCCTTCACTGACAGAGGAGGTTGCCCATCAAACGTCTCATATTCGTTATAAATTATATTTTCAATCCAAGGAGAAGGGTGTCCTGTGGATTTAAATTCGTTTAAAGACACATACATATCCTCTCCATCGCAGGCGATATTTATGGAAGATGGACTACTTGAAGCACTATTGTTTATGTTTGGTATTGCGGTCAAAACAGCTGAACTTCTAAGAAACGCTAAATCATGCAAGTTTATGTCAACGGTTGTATTTACATCGTCTTCGAATTTCGATAAATTAAAAACAACATCTCCTTCAGATTCCGAAGTAAAGCTTTTATCCACAACTCCGCTAAATTTCGATTTTTCGCGTTCAACAAATGCATCGAACTCCTCCTTTGAGATAAATAAATTATCAGCAGCTAAATTCAAAAGTGGCATATTTTCTAATGATGTCTTTGAATTAGAAATGTCATCTACGGAGGATCCTTTAATAAAGGTACCTTTGTCCCGATCAAATTTCATTGACCGTTTCGGTTTTTTCGGTTTACATTGGATATTAACAATATTATTGATTTCATTAACAGAGCCATCTGTAGTTTCGAGATCTGACTCCGTTAGTTTAGAATACAATTTCCCATTCTCATAAAGATTATCTGCACTCGTTGTAACATAGGGAGAACATTCGATGAGTAAATCCTTCATCTTTTCTACTTCGCTCGTTGATTTGTTACGAACGTTTTTTATAACGCTGTTTTGTTTACCCATTTCATGTAAAGACAGTTTTGTGTCGTTATATTTTGAAACACTTTTTGATTCATAACGATTATTATGGTCATCGTCGACAATTAAATTTGATTTAAACTTAATTGTATTGTTCTTTCCCACATGGTTTATCTTATTAGCTGTCACTTCCTCTATGTTAACATCATCGTCATTCAGGTATGCTATTGTTTTCACAACACGGTATTGACTTTCATCATCACTTTCGTCTCCATTATCACCGGTTGTACAAATAAACACATCGTCCAAACTTCTGGATTTTCTATCGACCTGATGAACCGACGACGTGCCGTCACTTTCGTCACTTGACGAAAGATATCGTTTTGATTTTGTTGCAATTCGTATTTTCGTGCTTACAATATTCGACATAATTTAGTCATTTAACGTTAAAATTAAAACTAGGCGTCGACTCAGTTAACTTTAATGATCCGTGGGCAGACAGCCAGCGTAAAATTAATAAATTTCCTGATTATTTCTGCATATTTTTTGGTGATCCTTGCAGATGAATTTAGTAACTAAATTAGAAAGCTACGTAAAATATATTTAACCAACTCACTCTTCCTCGCAGAGGTTATAACAATTAAAATATTAAAGCTTGGTTCGCATTATAACAAAGTTACCATCATTAGTAGAACGAAATCACTACTCTTAAAAAGGAGGTTTTAATCATATGTGGTGTGGTAAAAACACGAAATTAATCCTTGTTGAATGACATTCTTTCTATTAAGTTAAAGACACTCTTGTTTGTAATGTAAATTCGTGTATAAAATATGTGAATGAATCGAAACGAGGCTACATAGTTGATAGAAGTGATTAGTTGCCGTGCTTTCCTTTTATACTCGTGTTATTCAGGTGCGGGTATTGAACAAATATAAATTAAATTTTTCATGACTAATCCCCTCACAACACAATCGTTATCAATTTCATATCGTGGGATGCACCCTCCTCCTTCGTTAATTTTGTTTGTCATGCAATGATATATATAACCGATGTTAGAATATTCGGAGGAGAGGAATCATATCTGGAGGAGAGAAAATAATCGTTTTATAAGACTGGAATACATTACTATTATTAATAGTTTAATAAAAATAGAATATATCGTAACCTTATTATGATGTAACAACAAATTGCGATCTCATGGCAACGAAGAATTGATTATCCGAAGGAAGAAATGGAAAGTTTTTGATTTGATGTTGTGTAAAGAACATAATTTAAGTAAAATATTTTGCTTATTATCTTGTTAGTTTAGTCACGCACCACAACACCAGTATATAAACATCGCCAAGAAAATTTACCCACTAGAGACAGTTGTCCTTTTTAATATTTTTAATAATTATATGAAAAATTCATGAAAATTATGAAAAGCGATTTTTTAGACAGGTGGCCCCTATAGCTTTAACATGATCGAATTTGTTCAACTCATTCAAACACCCCATTTTGGTATACAATGGAATACAGAACAGGGGGAGTAGACAAGCTAATGTTGTTAGATCAATATTACTCGCAATGTTAATTTCGGATAGTAATCTTTTGAATAAACAGAAAAAATGTTCAACAACAAGATTTTCTCTCCTCCGTCCTGCATATTTTCATTCCCTTGGCAATGACACTAGAAGAAATTTCCGCTTGGTTTTTAACTTATATATGACATATCGATGACGTGTTATGAACTCATAGTTTCGGAGGAAGACAAGAAATCATCTTTGCTATCAGAAACGGAACAGAAGAAGACGTACTAGAGGTCATGAGCTAAACCTACTTTATTACCATATGACATTGAACCAGAAGCATAAAACAAACGTTGTAACAGACGTATAAAATAATAAAATAATAGTATATAGATGGTCAGCGGCATTTACTTGCTCCTTAAAATACGCATGTCCACGTTAAAATTTTACTTTTTTAAGAAATGAAAATCTTAACAATCCACCTAATATATCATGTGCTCTTTATTCAAATTATAGTGAAGTTGCACACTTCATTGTATTAATAAGCTTCTTGTACATAACAATAACTTTGGAACACGTCAATTAACCCTATTCAGCCTGGGCGGGGGGGGGGGGGGGGGGGGCACTT
>JANTOQ010144484.1:0-15144 GCA_027564595.1 Bythotiara depressa | reverse complement strand
GGGTTTAGGGGGAGGGTGTCAAAGGAGTGTTGAATGTAGTGAGGAGAGGCTCACAAAGGAGTGCTGAATGTAGTGAGCGATTGAGGTGTGCTCAAACATACATCTCTCTATCTCTAAACAGACCTCGTGGATAGGACGAATGATAAAAATATGTCAAGAATCAATAATTTAACCACTCACAATAATCTTTAAAAATGCATTAAATTCAGGTCAATATCCAGATCAATGCAAAAAATCAAATGTTTTTCCAGCGCACAGAACAGAAAAAATTTTTCTGGGGGTAATTTTGACCTGCTAAAAAGGGTGTAAACAATTTTTTTGGAATTTTTATTTATTTTCCTTATAAATCAGGTTTTTGTTGCTTTTAGGTTATTGTGTATTGTAAAGTGTAAAATCATTGTTGTAAATTGCAATGAAACTTTAGATTCAGGGGGTAATTTCGACATTGGGTTAAATTTTTTATTCCCCAAAAAATTAGGATTTTTCCAAATATTTGTTCTAAACCATATGCAACCATTTTAATTTCAATTAAAGCACCTCAATAACAAGAGTTTACATACAAATTCTTAACACTAGACATCTTCTAGATCCCAAGAAATATAAAATCGAAAAGACGCTTAATTTCAGTAAAATTTTGCTGACATCAGCAAGAAATTCACGAGACCTTAGGCTGCCTTTTTATTTGAAATTAAACACAATATCTACTAGAACATTTCTACCAAGTTTTAACATCAGACTATTTGTAGAACTTGAATTATAGAAAAAAAGAAAAAAATGCTGATTTTAGTGAATTTGGCTGACGTCATCAAAAGTCACGTGACTTATGGCTACCATTTTTAGCTAAAGTCAATTATTTTATTTAGACCTACATTCGTACCAAGTTTTAAGGCCATAGTGCTAGTAGAACAAAAAGCCGATGTGAAATAGGGTTAACCCTATTTTATTTGGGGTATGTTGGGGAGCATATTTTGTTTGGTGGGGGGAAAAATTCGTATTGTCTTTGTACTGTTTTAAAACAATAGAAATATAGGTATTTTTAAAATTGCAATAATTATGTTTCCATTCTCTCAAATTTCCTCAAATTCTGTAGACGTTATGAACACGTTTAGACCTGATTAAAAAATTGAAAATAAATTCCAAGTAAATACCCTTTGTCTTTCTATTGTTTTAGAACAATAGAACAATAGAAAATTATTTAAATTGCAATAACTTATTGTCTACTTGGCCAATTTTCACCAAATTTTATACAAATAAAGTTTCCAGGAAGACTTTGTTAAATTTAAAATAATAAATTGAAACAATGGCCTTTTGTTTCTTTATTGTTTTAGAGCAATAGAATAATAGGACATTATGAAAATTTCAATAACTTAGTTTCCATTTGCTTGATTTTCATGAGGTCACTTGCAATAATAATAGACAAAATAGACTAAAAATGAATATAAATATGTTGCTATGAGTATAAGAATGTATGAACACAAAATACAACGTAAAAAAAAAAATGTACATTTTTTTTCCATAAATCTCTTTCATATATATTTTGCGGCAGACTTGTGAAATTGCAGAATAAAATAGGGTTAAAATTTCTTGACAAATGTGTGCAACGAGTGTCCAGATGCATCATTATATTTCAGCTAGTGTACCCAAGGTTCTATTTTAAGGCCTATGTCTTTCTTATTTATATTACCAGTATCCCTGAAGATTTGCAATCTAGCGTAAAAATATCCGCTGATGATATTTCTCTCTTTAAAGTCATGAATGTATATTCATATTACCTCTAACTCTATACTAACTAATGATCTTAAAACAATAGCAGAAAATTGAAAATGTTAATTTATCCATATTCCTATAATCAGGGTGAGAAAATATTATTTTATAAAAAAGTATCAGCAAAAGACTTTTCGAAATGAACGTAAATATTATCTAGGATGATTTTGGTGAAAAAATATTTTTTTATATTGACACTTGCGACGAAGTGAAGTCGTCATTCTAACATGTCTGAATATGTTATTTTGATGACCTTTTTATATTGGTTTTGTTGTAAGTCAAAATTATACAAAATTAAATCATTAACTGTGGTTATTTAAATAATATTTTAAGTGTGTAGTTCAATTTTTGTAATGTAGAAGAATATTGGTTTTTACAAGAAATTACCAACATTTGTGCAGCATGTATACGAAAAATGCTCACGTCATCAAAATAATTAGCCATCTTTTATTGTATTTGATAATCAGATAGAGGAAAGGTTAAATATTTGTCTTGGTGGGTTTAAAGTTAAACGGATAAAAAATAAAGAATTTACAAGGGGGCCACCTAGTGCCATATTTACTGTATGATATTTAATTAAATACAATTTAAATCCAAATATCGTTTTAACGATTTTGTAGAGTAAAGGTTAAGGTTTCCAAAAATATATGTCATAGTCATAGAGCAACTATGGGTCAACCAGGAAATCGCCACAAAAAACGCCACAAAAAACCCTTATTTTTTCCTCTTTCTAGAGCACCAACTCCTTGCCATCTTAATTTTTCCCTGATATTTCTGCATTTCTGCATTTCTGCAATTGAAGCAAATTTGTGATAGCAAAAGAACTGTGCCCGATATTTTTTATTTTCCAACTAGTTTTGTCAGTATTTAATTTTTCGTTTTACCTCACTTAACCAAATCCTTTATTGCGAATTTAACCGTGTAACTTGGCAACCAAAGGGAATAAAAAGGCTAAAATGCTTCTCCAGTTCGCCTGTTACCAGCATGAAGCCCCCAGTATATAGGTCGCAACATGTTCACCGGCAAAATGGATATTGGACCAGAGGTGTGTAAAGTGCAATGCACACATTGTCATAACCACTAAACCATAGAAGCGAAGCAAAAAAATAAAAGTGCCCCACAGCAAAATGACTATTGGATCAGAGGTGTAAAAAAAAGGCTACACTTGATCTTAGCCATTAGGCCCAGAAGCGTTACTTTCTAGTCATTGGTAAACTGAAAACGTTTAATTCTTTCCATGGTTATATCTGTGAACACTTTCGCAGTACTTGTGGCATTTGATTTTTGAATTGTTGTCCAAATATATCATGACCAGAAATGTACTTATTCTAAAAAATATTTTTCGCGCATGCTTATTGAGACATTTATATATATATATTTTTAGAATACGTTGCTAAATCAAAAGAGTTTCTTTGAAAACTTGAATAAATTGAGGCTGGTATCCTATTCAGTTACAATCAATGGTCCATTGATTTATGCAGATTTATTATAAAATTACAGGTAAGTTATTATTAAAGTTATGCAGAACTAAGGAGTTCGAGCGAGGCACCCATTCGATCACGTTCTCCTTCTAGGTGTCAAAAAATTAACACTAGTTTCGTATCTAGCCTAGACTTTTAAAACAGAAATCCATAACCAACAACAAAACCATAACCTAGATGTGTTCATACGAAGAAACTTTCAGAGATGTTTTTTTATCAGTCAGACTAAGATCATTGAAAATGCAGTTTTACAACTTTGCTTTCTCATGTTCCTTCAGCAGCCAATCTTTTGTTTCGATACGCTTTTTCCTTCTTTCCTTCTTTTCACTCTGAGTATGCTCGAAGGTTACATAAGGGTGAGTTTGTTATTGTAACTGATAGATGTCCATGTTTTAAACGTTCACGTGTCGTGTCGTGAATTCTTCTCTGCTTTTAATTTAGAAATGGAATTGAAACAACGCGTTTGTATCAGTAAAGAATATTTTCATAATAATGCAAAAACTATGCAGGAGAATTATTTCGATATTATTCTAAATAAATAGCTTCGTGTAACACGGCCTTAAGGATACTGTATACATTCATCCCTAATGTATGCAAACTAAGTTTTAATATCTATATTCAGTCGTCAAGGTGTACGGATAGAAAACATTGCGCGTCTTGTTAAATCATCTCAAGAATTAAGTCTTTATACTCATTAACCCAATTCAGCCTAGGGGATGGGGGGGGGGGGATCCATCCCCTGTCGGTTTTTTAAAAATATCTTTTGAACCACTGGTGCAAATGGGCTAACATTTTGTGACTTTTTCTATAATTTACTTTGAAACAAAATGGTGAAAATTTTTTAGTACTTGGAATAATGGTTCTCCCATTGGGATTAGATCCTAAGCAGGTGGCCAAAAGATTTTTTTCGACATCATGATATTATATACTGTTGGAAAGATAGTTTTGTTTAGAAATCAGAAATAGAAGTCAAATAAGCTAATTCTATTTAATAAAACACCCCCAAGCTTATTTTAAAACATTCAAAGTCGGTTTCAAATTTCTTCATGACAAATAGGCAAAAATATGTTTGATGACCAAAGTTTTGTATTGGTCCCAAGTATATATGTGCCAAGTTATATTGTTATTTCATGTCTATATCAAAAGTTATGGAGGGGGCGGAATCCGCCCACTCCCCTCGTAGTCCTCAACCGCCCCCCCAAAAAAAGCCTAGGCTGAATAGGGTTAAAATGAACGGGACGCACAAATATGCATTAATCTGGCCTATATCTGAATATGTGACCAGACAAAAGCGGGACTATTTTTTCAGCTGTTCTCATATCGAAAAGGAAAATAGCGCTGGACACGAGTTTGATATGGTGGATGAAGAGCTAAAATTAGTTCATGCTTCAATAAAGATACACGTGTACATTGATTTATTCTTTTCTCTTTACAAAATAATTTGAAGAAAACAAATAACAAATCATGGACATATGAACAAAAACAAGACAACACGAAAACACCAAATAAGGCAATGCTCGCTGCAAGGCACATAATTAGTATCGCCAGGAACAATTGCCTGCAATTAGAAGAAAAATAGATTTAAAATGAATATATATGTATATAACTATCTACATAAGTAAGACTACTAGGCGAGGCAGTATCTCTCATATTAATAGCTCTTCAAAACGTTTAGATTGGTTAATAAAATTATCCAGACATTAGAGAGAACACAGCTTTATTTTCAATTGCATTATAATACTCACTACCGTAAAGAAAAAATTCACATATTAGGAATGTCATTAACACGCAGGTTGTCAAAAAGAATAATACCTTTAATATCGTAAAGATGACTCGCTAGTGATGAAAATAAAACAAGAAAAGTGACATTTGATCAGCCACAATCATTGTTGTCCAAATATAACTTTTTTTCAAATAATATGAAATTGTGATACTGCGGCAAAACTATCTGATAGAAGCTGTAAACTATTTGGAACACGTAAAGATTTAAAATATCGTGCGGAATTCACCCATTTGATGGTTTTACGGAAGCGACCAATATTTAAAAATTGTTGGAAGTATATGTTGATTTCCTTTACGCCAGTTGAAGTTCTCTTCTGGAGAAAACTGCCTATATGATGTTCCACGTTAGTATTAATTGTGGTCAAACTTCTTCTGACGCGTATACGAACGTTGTGTTTAACCACTGGACGTGAGCTTGAATTGTACCACTTTTGAATCTTGGAACAACCATAGCATATCATATTAGGAGGGCAATAGCATGTTGAATAACTTGGAACAGTAGGACGAGCAGCTACTAATTTGTTTGTTTTCGCGGTAATAATTGACGATCCATAACAACGAGAATTTTCGGGACATTTTATTGTTTTGTCTCTCCGAATTCTTTTTTTGTTAAGATTGACTGTGTTCCCTTTGGACGCGTCCGTGTATATTGAAAAACCAGAAACTGTGTATTTGTCACCAACTTCTATCAACATCAGATCAATATTCCTTACGTTACTTGGCTGAAACTCACCTACATATGGTTCTTGACAATCCACCAAGTGTGATTTTGACAAACATTTGATATATAGCGTTATCGCGTGTTGAATTTTCGTAATTTCCTGTTTAGAAAATAATATAGCATTTTCTTTGGTCCCATTCTGTGCAACTTTGAAACCAGTGACATGAATTTCTTGTCGCTCTATTTTTCCAAAGTCATTCGACCAACGTTGTTGCGTTAAGTTGACATCAATTGATTCATTTTCCTGACAAATGTCAGCATAATACTTAATCCTCCCTTTATCTATTCCAAGTCTTGTAGCGCATCGTTTATGGTGGGAAACCTGAAAGAAAACATTCCAACATTGAAAACTTACAACTGCACAGAACTTACAGATTTGATTTGTGCAATAAATCTTACATTCATTCTAACGATCCTTATCGCTGTTTTGATGAGATAAATAAGATATTTAAGCGCATGCCATGGTATAAATATACAAGTAATCATGTTTCAATTAAAATGTCAACTCATTAGTTTTCTGCATTGAATTGTTTTAAACGCCTTTTAATAATAAAGTTATTAGTTTTTTTTGTTTTGTTTTTGTTTTGTTTTTTTCTATTCAAAAATCATAAATTACATTAAACAAACGCTAGATAAAAATTAAATAAAAGATGGCCTGAAAACGTACACAGTACTAGCAAAATATTACATACATTTAAAGACAGCATTCCCTGCAAGGCACAAAAGGTGATATCGTCAGGAAATACTGCCCACAAAAACATTAGTTTGACATTAGTTTTTTTTCTGTTTTTTTTCTATTCAGTAAACCAAAATAATTACAACAATAACTCACTTAAAAAATGTACATATATAAATAAAACGTAATACATGCACATACACATAGAGGACCCATACATTACAATACAAAAGAATAAGCAATGTTCCCCGCAAAGCACGAAAGTTATTAGTTGATAGACTTTTAGGATAAACCTATAAATAAACATGCTCTTGAAGAACAGAGAATACTGTCCGTTGTGATCTACAGTGACTTGTAAGTTGAGTATCCATATCAGATCATATATATTATCAAAGGTGGCGTACTTTGAAACGTTTTTTATGTGGGTTTCAATTTTACCTACATAATTCCAAATTTCCGGTGTGTATCTTTATGAGCCACTAAGAGACTCTCTACTTATACAAGAAGCTTATAAAACTAGGAACATGCAACAGCATCATAAGTAGCAACCACGAGTCCACGGTTATGCTTTATTACATATTTGTGATAAGTTATAAATAAATTATTAATTAGCCAATGAAATCAACGCAATCGGTAGTATTATACTTTTCACAATTTCATTCCGCAGGGTGTAAAGAGAAAACATTTGGTTTTAACGACCTCTTTCGTGATATAGCTAGCCCGACTATTGTTAGTCTGTAGTTTCGCTTATTTCGATATTTTCTTTTGAAAATATTAGCCCTGCCCAGACTGGGAGGTGGAGGGGGAGAAACTGTCCCGCGGCTGTATACATAAACAAGTTAATATACTGTATACATAAACAAATTAAATTGCGATCATTTAAGAATTACACAAAGGAACAATATGTAGATCTCCTTGGTGGTCCAAATTATGAGAGATACTCTGACATTGACTTAGCCTATACTGACTTTATGGATAAGTTGATGTCAGCAGTAAACACTATTGCACCTCAAAGGGAGGTTAGAGTGAAATATAATTCTCCAAAGTGGTTCGATGGAGAGATTGCTGAAAGAATTTCTAATAGGGATAAATTACGGGCAAAATTCAAAAAATCAAAGCTACATGTTGATGAAGAATTATACAAGGAAGCTAAAAATGAAGCTCATAGTTTGATCATGAATAAGGAAAATACATACTATGAGGATCAACTGAGGAACAATGCAGGAAACCCTAAGGGAATATGGAAAACACTGAAATCTATGGGAGGTAACAACAAGAAATCCTCATCCAAAATCTGTTTAGAAAATAAGGATCAATTGTTTTTGATGATCAATCTAATTGTGAGATCTTCAAGTACTTCTTCTCAAATTTGGCAGTTGACTTATTGGCTAAGCTCCCAGCTCCGACTAATCGCTTTGATCCTAAATCAGTTTCAAATTATTACCAAAGTTTCGGCATTTGTTCAAAAAGCTTCTCTTTTAAGCACGTAAATGAGGATGATATCGAACCTTTCTTGTATCACTCAACAAATCCGCATCAAGTACTGGAAACTTACAATGTGGAGTCCCCCAGGGTTCTATTTTGGGGCGTGATATTTTCCTTTATGCAGATGACTCTTGCCTTCTGTATCAACATAGACTTCTCTATAATGCATTAATTCAACCTCACTTTGATTATGCATGTGCAGCATGGTACCCGCATTTAAACAAAGAGATACAAAATAAAATTTAAATCGTGCAAAATAAATGCATAAGGTTTTGTTAAAAACCCGGCTCTCGAAAACACATTGGTATAAAGGAACTGCAAGATTTTAACGGGTTACCAGTAAATGAACGATTTGAACAGTGCATTAGTTTACAGGTATATAAATTATTTAATAACAACTGCCCAAAGTATATATCAGACACATATATACCAGCTTCTTCTAACAGAATTAAAACAAGAACTTCCTATTTGAGACTCATCCAGCCATCAAGAAGAACAAACTTTGGACAAAATTGCATTTCGTATCTGGGACCTTCTATTTTGAATAAATTACCTGAAAATCTAAAACAAGCTCCAAATTTAGATAACTTCAAACATTTCATTAAGTCACATTTTTCACACAACTGAAACTTAAGGAAAACAATGATTTTGTTTATTAAGTTGATTTTTTGTTTTTCAGTATTAAATATTTATATAGTGACTGGACCACAATGGCAATAAAGCACTTGAGCTTTTCTTGTGTCATCCTTGCCATCACATCAGGCATATTATCACTCTAGCTTCTTTTCATCTTTTATGGTTGACAACTGTCATTAACTTTGTTTTATTTATTTATTTTATATAAACAGTATATATATATATATATATATATTTCCATATTATTTATTCTTTTTATGCTATATTTTATTTATATTGTGATGGCGAAATAAAACTTACTTACTTACTTACTTGCTTACATTGTTGAATATCTCAAAAACGATATATCCATTGACCATGAAATTTTATGACTTTTCCTAAATATTATCTAGGATCATTTTGGTAAAAGAAATTTTTTTATATTGACATCTATGAATGAAGACGTAACGTCATTATTCTGACATGTTGGTATATGATATTTTGACAAATGTTTAATATTTATTTTTTGTAAGTACTATAATAACGTCCAAATTTACTATATAAACCAAATTAATAATTAATTATGCTTATTTAAATATAATTAAAAAAATAAAAATTTAATTAACATTTCCTTTCTAGGTTTGATTATTTTACATTATTATCACCACATGAGTACATTTGCATATGCCATTAGACTTATCACTTGTGGCGCACACAAACATATATGACATATGGTTCTAACGAAGAGGTCATCCTTCGCACTGTGGCGTGAATGGGAGTCGAACAGGCAACCCCTAGATTGCAAGTTCAACTCGCTCACCACGGTGCCATAGTCCACCACTTCTTATTCATAATAACGGGAGTGGAGTTCATTGAAAACTTTTCTGTCATTTATGTTATTGTTTGTATTTAAAGCAGTTATTCTTCAAACTAAATAACAACTGATAGAAAAGAAAATAACACAATATGTGTAGACGCTGTATTTTCATCTACATACAGACTTTGCTGCATATTATGCTTACCTTTGACATTGTTACCAAAGAGATCACTGTATATATGATACCTGTATATGTATACATTATCCACCTTCCAAGGTCTTTTTGTTCTCACTGAAACAGCATTTAATGATCCATCTCATAATCATGGGCAGTATAAATACAACCATTAATTAATTATAGACTTAATTAATAAAGCAGAAAATAGATTTGACTGAAATTGGATGTTTCTATTTTAACGATTAATTATTTTATGGTTTTTACAATCACCAGTTTGTGTTCAGTTTTCGTGACTACAGTGACGTGCTGCATTTATCTTTCTTCTCATAATTAAGTAAAGATGATGCAATTGAAACAACTGAGCATTTCTTTTTGCGTTTCCCTATCTATTCTACACAACAAAATGATTGATTTGATAATCTCCATCAATTAGTCACTTGTTTTCCATCTAGTGATCATTATCTTGCTAATATACCTTTATATGGATATGAAAACGTTAATAGTATCTCATATCAAAACATTCTTCTTACTGTCATAAACTATTTAATCAAAAGTCATTTCCTGTACGTTGTTCAGTAATTGGGGCAAATTGACTAGTGTTTTCTTATATAGGTATACATAACATGACCTACATGGTTCAGTCATAAAAATGAGAACAACTGCGGCACCATTACCAGGCGCGTATTTACAGTGGTGCTTCTGGTTGCTTTACACCACACAGAAACGCTCACTAAATAATAATGCTCCCTTTCATTATAAAATGTTTGATTGAATTCTTTATTTTAACAAACAACAAACATTCTTGTTTGTCACTCACTTTGCATCTTAACTCGCTAATGTGTATTTTATCATTATTTATATTTGCGCGCCTTCTGGATGCTTATTATGATGTTCCTGATTGGTTATATCACGAGATCTTTCTATTTGTTTTAAAAATAAATTCGGCGATAGTTGGCATTGAAAAATCGTCCGTTGATTTTTAAAAATGCATCCCTTCGAGTAATAAAGTTACCACTTCGAGTATACAGAATGTTCAGATATAGAAATAAAAAATCCTCTAAAGGCATTTTCCATTGCTGCGCTTTTGCCCGCTCAAATTGCTTTTGCGCGACCGTCCGACATTGAAGTTGAGAATTTTCAACTTTTTCCGCTCGTGCGCTCCTCCCGCGCGGGAAAAAGCGCAGCAATGGAAGTCGGCCTTAAAGGCATTTTTCCATTGCTGCGCTTTTGTCCGCGCGGGCGGAGCGAACCTTTTTGCGCATGCTCAAAGGTGTTTTAGATTCAAAGTTAGTACAGCATTTCTGCTGTTTTATTTCTTTTCGTTTGAAAGATAACATTGTTTCTCACAACATGCATTCATTTTCACTGTGTTAGGAGTAGGAGTAACTTTACTTTTATTTTTCAATGGTAAAAAAAAATTGCATGTCCCAAACCCCACTAGTCGGTGTCTCAATCTTAAGGAAATACAGTTACACTTTGTTTTTAATTAAGTTTAAAAGGTCAAAACAATACGATTTGTACAAATACAAAACGTTTTAGGAGATCTAGAACGAAAATTTTCTTCGTCGCCCAAACATGGTAGGCGACATTTATTTAGGTGTCACACAATTGTCATCTGTCACACAATTTTCTAAATACACGCCTTATAACTGACTTCGAATGACTCTGCTGATCCATTCACATCCGACTTCTGCATCTTACTTGTTTAGGTAAGTCCTGCCTGTACTCTTATCTTTGTATTCACCTTTCCTCTATGCTACCTTCTCTTTACATACATTTTCTTCCTTTACTTTTGATTATGTTGTGAAGAAAATATAACGCTGTAGAGGTATTGGCATACGCAAAGTTTTCACGATAGGTCTTTTTAGCAGGCGATTCGAGTATTCGATGTGTTGTCTGAAAGTATTAGTTAATTTTTTTAAAGCGCTAGCGTATCTAATCTCCAAACATTTTCAAAAAGTATTGTTAAAGCAATAATAGGTAATAGTTGTCGTCTGGACTTGACAAACAAAAGAGCATCAGGAAAATAGATAATTGTATTTATTTTTTACAAAAATAAAAGAATGGATTTAGTATTTTTTCCGATTCTACATAAAGCTGTTCATACGAAAATAATTACCATACGAGTGCTAAATGTCAGTCAAAGGTATGCAGCTGTAAGAAAATACTTTGTTACCTTGTTATCAGTAAAACCCGGTTTGATCCCAAATATTTACATGTAGTTTAGAAACTGGGATGAATGACAGTGTTTTAGGGGACTTCTAACAATAAATGACATTTTATTATTTTTTATTACTTTAAGATTTTCTCTCTCAACTGACATACTGCACGTACAGTCAAACAAATGGGAAGGTATTAAGAAGCACATTATGTGGTAGACTAATAGTTTTGCCAATGGAAACACTTTTTCTTATTAGTCATATTATTTAAATTGCATAATTGTAAATAGCTGTTTGTATTTGATTTTGCTTTGTTTACGCATTACTACGTAATAAGAAATTGTTGATGATGCATTATGAAAATAAATAAGGAAATATTTGCGGATTTAAATCATGTATCTTTAACAACGGCTACACATTACAGTCAGGTAATCATTAAATAATATTTGTGACTGCCATAAAACCCTATCCTGAAATCAATACATGTCTTTTTTACTGTATTAAGGAAGTAATTATTACCCAAACTTTAATGCATGAGTATGATTCCTGGTTATATTAAACTTCGCATTGGAAACATTTATATATTTATGAGAAACCATGGGGTCTTATCAGCCTTTTACCAATTTATTTACAATGATTAACTCCCTGGAAAAACAAAAATTTGGTTCCATACCGGGGGAGATGTACCGGGGACACTATGCATAAAGGGTTAATTGTCTCACGTAGTAAAGTTAGATTTAGAATACACTATCAGTTTTCCAGAGCGTCATATTACGAGTCATACTATTCTGATGTGGTCATTACCTCATACGAGATGTCTCTGTATGCCAAACTGCTTTACCATTAACGAGCTTATATCCAGCTTTAATAGAAGGTTGTAGACCACTCAATTATTAATGATAGCTCCGTGCGTCATTTGTCTCTCTAAAAATTGCAATTAAGTTGGAACCATGAACTCTCTCCAATATCTACCCACCATTCTTCATTACCATATTTCCCTCGCTCGCCGTGTGATACGAGTAAAGTGTAAGGTAGAAAAACAATCCAATCCAATCCAATTCAACAATCCAATCGGATGTGACCTCGTTTATTTGTGTGTGCCTCTACACTTCTCTTGCCATCAAATTACTTTTTAGTATAATTTACTTAGTTACGAAATTCCCATTGTATTTTCAAAAATGATGTAGTTAAGAGATTGGCTAGCTACAATCATGTACATAATTTACATAAGGCTTCGAAATAACCAAATGATTTTTAACAATAACAATAATCAAGTAACGTATATGTACAAAAATAATCGCTTTGTTAAACTTTTTCTGATTACTTTTTCAGACTGTTGATTTAAGACGCGCGAATCTTTGGTACTTTGGAACTGAAGTAACCGTGATCCTACAGCACGGTTGCAAAGGGATGGCAAGTCTCGATTGCCTCGGAATGGAACGAAATGAAACTTTGAGAGGTCTTACCAATGGATTAAGAACACTTGCAGTGACTCTACCGAGTTTCCCGTCAACACCGTTCTCAACCCTGATTTTATGGACGCTCTACCGAATAGGGAGTAAAAGGGACTAAAACCGCAAAAATCTCATATATTTTGTATAGCATTTTATTTTCTTACATAATTTGGGATAAGAAGTACTCTTAGTATCATCAAGACACATAATCTGCTGCAGTCTAAATAAGGAAAGACCCTGAGGATATTAATTTCTTGACATATACTCTTTAGAAGAAATATTTATGTTCAATTGTTACATACCTTTAGTGAAAAGGTGAAAATAGCTAGTAAGTGATAAATTAATTATGTACATACTTAATTAGGCGCGCAGTACCCCCGAAAAAACTGATTGTACTGAAGCTAAAAAATATTAAGTAACTTAATATTGTTCCACGTGAAAATGTAAAGGGCTATTTTTCGTCTATTTTTAGACCCAAATCACATATTTCCCAATAATATTATGCAATTTTCGCTACATTTAATGTACTTATTCTTGGTTCAGAACATGCACAGGAAGACGAACAACCAGCATGCAAAGAGTTTCACGTCATAAGGTTTTACCATTCTTGAGTTAGCGTTTCCCAAATTTAGGATTCATTGTTTAAAAAATTGAAACATGTGCAATATTTTGCATAAAGGTTATCTTAATACCGTAAAGTTCCGAAAGTAAGCGTGATCCTAAAGTAAACGCAATCCGAAAGTAAGCGTAATATTTAATGGCCACTGAAAAATTCCCGAAAGTAAGCGCTTTTCGAAAAAAGAAATAAATGTAAGTGTAGAAGCATGAATAAGTTTCGCAGGGGGAGGGATGAAGTAAATACGAAAGAATGTACTATTTAAGCATAAACATCATAAACATCATAAGCATAAACATCGAGTTGAAATAAAGTTGAAACCATGAAAATATTAGTTAAAGTTTTGTAAAGTTCTTTATGTAAAAATATATTTTTAGTGAAATAATTGTCTTATGTATTAACACTTTTTTATTATCCAATAGTAAGCGTGATCCAAAAGTAAGCGCAATCCTATTGTAATCTCCCCCAGAAGCTACTAATTTCTAAAGTAATCGCACCGCTTACTTTCGGAACTTTACGGTATGCAGTATTTCCGCATCATTTTAATCCTAATTCATTGTTCTTGATCACAAACTCCTTCCCGTTAGCTCTTCACTTGTTTCTTTGTTTTATTCTCCTGATATCCGTTCATAGTTTGTTCATTGACTTCTCCATATTCAGTTTTTTAATGACCTTGGTATTTTGAAGGAACCGATGCACGACCCCGTTTATGCAAAAAAATATTAATTTTTACGCATGAATACGAGGCGGACGTGAAAAGTTCGAAATTAAGAAGGCTTTGACCATTGGCGCAGTGTAGCGAAAGCAACCCTTCTGATTGCCGTTTGGCATTGAAACTTTCAGCATAGGTATGTTTTTCGACGAGGAATCTGAATCTGAAGTCCGTTTTCCAAACAATTAAACTTCAGATTTTCATGAGATTCGGGAAAGGTCTATTATAGAAGCGAATATTTAAAAATCGATACGGGGAATACCTTTGAATGCTAGGATCAAGGGGATCCCACTTAGTAGTGCAATATGGAAATAATAATGCCTTAAGGTGGTACGCCAAGAAAAAATGCATATTTTCAAAATTTTGAAAACACCGTGCTTCAATGCCAAATTTACCGTAAAACACGATTATGATATTGATTCTAAACATAAATGGCCAAAATTGCTCAAATTCCCGATTTTTAACGGTGCTGTAAAATGTTTTACCCTTAGTAACGCCCATAGCAACGGGTTGTGACCGGTTTAGTGACGCTTAAGGTAGTAATATGCCAGATATTTTTATCCACAATTGTTCACTTATACCACGGCGATCAGTCATTGGAAAAAGGTAATCAAAATAATTTTGATTAATTAGCGTGCCACAAGTTAAATGAAAGCCTTTTTATACATCATCATTTCTTGATTA
>JANTOQ010144373.1:4917-15148 GCA_027564595.1 Bythotiara depressa | reverse complement strand
ATATTGACCCCCCATGTGAAATAAGGGTATACAAAAAACTCATGTGAAATAGGGTTAATGAACTACAGATTAAACCATGTATAAGCCTTTGCTTCATTTATTATTTATAGTTACTGGCAGAAAGAACTAAAGAACTTGAAGAACTTAAACATCAGTGGTCAAATAAATTAGATGATGCAACCATACAGTTCAATAATGAATTGAGCAAAGAAAAAGAAACAATAATTAAGGTACGTTCTTTTCCTTCAGTTGTTATGTACAAAATATTTAAATACAAAAATAGTTATTTCTGTTTTATATACAAAATATTTTAAAACAAATGCAATTTTTTGCTGATGTTACTTGTCAAGACATACTATACTAATGTATTAACATTGTCAAGTCAGAGTAGAATTTTTTTAAGTCATGTGATAAGGGAAGTTGGTATGTCAGTATGGAATGGCAAAAACATTTGTGCAGGGACGTAGAAATCTTATGTATAAGTATAAAGTAATGTTGCTGTATGAGTTGTTAAAAGTAGCAACCAATCATAAAACAGCAAATCTGAACAGAAAGAATTTCATCATTTCATTTGAGCATACTTTATTTTGGAAAATAATTTAATGAAATGAATTGTGTTTTTATATGAAAGTCATCAATTCTTTCTGTTCAGATTTGCTGTGTATTATGAGTGGTTGATTTGATGGAAATGAAAGTAAAAGTGATCTATTCTATTATTTCATGTGCTATTCAATATACTAGACAATGCCAATTGTGATTTTTATTGTCTTTTGAATGTTATTAAACAGCTGTCACCCATTCAAACCTAAAGGTAAATTTACCTGATTATTTAATCTGACTGATACCCATTTCACCTGTTATTTCATACTTGGACAATGTTGTTACTTTAAAATTTACAGAAAAAGCTGGACAACATATCCTTGAGAGTTGATACAATGAACTTTAATTGAAAACATGTTGAGTATAGCACTAATCTTTCCTGAAAATTGCTTTTAATGGGGTTCAGTCAGGGAGCTGAGAGCAATGTTTTGGGGAATGAGAGGGACATAAAACCACCCTAGAAATGTTTCAAATGACTTGTGCAAACAAGAAAGTTTTACTAGACCTCGTAAAATTATTTGTTTGTGGTAGTCAGGGGTACTTCCCCCTCATTTCACCCAGTATTCCCTACCATTAAAAACCAAGAAATTTCAAAATTATTGTTGCAAGAAACAAAATACGACATTTGAAAGTTCACGAAAAAACTGTATAAGGGTAGTTCAGTGAATATAGTAAAATTCTAAAGACCTTCAGAGATAACTGCTTGTAAACATCTTTCCCAGGGCTCTTTTAAATGCTTGTTGAATCCTGGGAATGATGTTGTTTATGGGTATTAAAAGACATATTACTTGAAAACAATAGAAAATAGCACCAATGTTGTTTAAATGATATCTATACAGTTTTTAAGAGCTTTCTCTAATCGTATAATTATTTTTGATAAATGACAATCTCAAAGTTTTGCTATTTTAAAGAGCTTCAAGAAAACCTGTCATATTTTGGGAACAAAGTAAAATTAGAAAGGCCAGTAAAGATTATATGATTATAGAATCTGTTGGAAGCAGTTTTATGATGTCCACATATTTGCATCAACTCAGCCAATTTTTGCTCTCAGTATCCCCTCTTTTATCATGCTTCATTGGGGACTGGACTGAGTTTGAGATTATAAAGAATTAAATGACTAGTGTTTTCTACCATTTAGTTACAGCAAACATATGAAGACAAACTGAAAGACGTGAGACATAGTTTTGAAAAAAGATACAATAAAACTGTAAGTAATGCTTTTTAAGATACCTTCTTGTTTTCTACCACTGACATTTATTTAAACCTATTGGTGCATTATAAATAACAATGTTATGTGATGTTGTTTATGTCAGTTATTATTGTTATGAGACATGGCAAGTAACTCAATTGGGTTGTAATGCTTCAAAATAAATGTGCTCCTTCTTTTAGATGCCTCCGTTAAAGAGATTTTTCATACTCAAAATTGAAACATCTGATTTTATTTGAAACATTACCGTATGCAATAACATAACACAATAACACAATCTCACATTTAGGTGCATGATTTAGAGACAAGACTACATGAAGAACATTCCACAAATAAGGTATGTTATTTTTTCAGTAAAGGATAATAAAATTGATGTAATTTTTTTTTTCTTTCACTGAAATACTTTAAGTGGTGTTAAGTTCGCTCAGCACAATTTTATGCTGGTCTTTAAATTTGCACATATTAAATACATGCAGTGAAAATAGAGATATCCATGCTTTCTTAAATTTGCGCATCTAAAAAAAGTGTTTTTTCACATAAAACTTAAGAGAGAGTGAGCACAAAGACAAATAAATCAAGGAGATTTTAAGTTCACACATCAAATTATCTTTCTAAAAACCTATAGCAAACGGAAATTTTTGAGCTTATGTGATGTTTATCATTAGAGTTCATGTTGTAGAATACACAATGTGTATAAGGATTTTCGTCTTAATTAATTTAACTCCATAATTTTTTTGGCTGAAATTCAGAAATTCTCCTTTTTTGGAAAAAAGTAATTCTAATTTTCGTGCAGCATTAAAATCCGCACACGTAATGGTGCGTCAAAATGAATGCTGTATGAATTTACCTGCACTTAAAGTAGCAGGATGAAATAATCACATGCAAAAGATTAAAATATGTTCTTGAAGAAGAATAAGATTTTAGAGAACAAAAGTGTTTGTCCAGACAAACTGTCCCCATGTCCTTTCATGTTAGAATATGTCTTGGCAGAGTCTAGAAAAATTTCAAAATGTTAGTTGTGTCATAAAGTGGTTATCTACATGCTACAAAGATGATTTGTTATCATTGTCATTAGTTCGGTATTGATACTCTACTAGTATGGGAAATTTTTTACACATCTATCATTAAACTATGTGAAATGTCATCTTCTTTCATTTCTCACTGTCCTTTTTTCTCTTGTTTTTTTCTCTTAAAATGTTAAATGTGAGTTGAGCTCGCTTTTGGTTTTTGCAGTATTTGTTTACCTCTTCTAATTCTGTATTATAACTGGCTATTACAATCTCTATAATGCATGGTTCATTAAATATGATCCATATTGGTGGTTTCATACCAAGAATGTCAAAACCTGTGGAAGGAGGTACAATATTTTACAGAACAGAATACTTTGTTATTTTTACAGGATTTAACAGACCATAAATACAAATATGAGTCATTGATTCGTGAACTGAAGTCCCGTATTTCAAGTCTTGAACAGGTACAATAATATATTGAAACTGAATTCAGTAAGTTCTTTGAGAAGATGTGTGTGTTGTTGTTTTCTAATAGTAATTTGATGTGTTATAATAATAAGACATGAAAAAACGTTTGAATTATCATAAATTTAAGGTAAGGAGTATTACTTTATTTAAGTTCAAGCTCTTATCATGAAATTAATAGGATGACTGAATATACCTCCTGCCTATTGTAAATTTTATTCCTAATAAGTAACCCTCTGGAAAAAGCAAATCAGCAAATAGATGAGTATTGATTTGAATAATATCCAGGTGACGCCAGGTAGTATAGGGTTAGCTCATAGAGCTGATGGGAAAGAGAGAGAGAACTTTTGTAGAATAAATGGGAAATATAAATACAATCAGGAATTCGTTCAATGCGACTCCTTTGAAAATATTGACAGACTATATGCCTTCAAGTTACAGAGGCTTAATCAGTAAACATTAAAAACAGTCACTAAACATTTCACCACAGTGCATTGTGGCAATCATTCTTGAGTGAAAATGCTTCATGTAGAAATATGTTGATAAATTAATGTTTGTGTTATAAATAAACATTCCTGGTCCACCTCTTTAATGTTTTACTATGATTCTGTTTCAATAACATATAATATCATAGCTTCAAATTGAACACAATGAAAAATGGGCATTTTCTATTTATACTCCAGGAAATGTTTCCACCACTACTCAAATGCACATTACCTAATAAGACAAAAAAGCAACACTGAAAATATTTTCTTATTGTACAAAGACATTTTTCCTGAGTGTAAATAGGCTTACCGGATTAATAGCATGGCAAAGCGTGTTCATTGTAAACCTATGATTTCTGGTTCAAAACAGTTGATTAAGATTTTTATACCAGGATTTTTACTGACCTGGAAAAGTAAATTGTCAGGGAAAACCTGACAAGGTCAGTTAATTTAGCATGTATTTTAAATTGACAAACTTATGTAACACACATACCTGGAATGGATTTGTGATCATTGTAGTCATGTGACTTGCAAATAATCTTGAATTGTGTAAAGTTTCACTAACCATGCTTCAAAGGCTTTCATGTTATCTTTATTTTTACATTACCTTATATGGAATGAGCCTTTAATAAGAAACTGGTCAATAAGAATTTAGCACTCAAAAAATTGAAGAAGCTTTTATTACTCTGTTCAAAGTCATCAATAAACGTTTTGTTCAAGACTTATTACATTTATTTTACCAAAATTATTACTTCAAGTATTGTAAATATTTATTTTGCTTTGTTAACTAGTTGCATTAAATGTAGCAAAAACATATTATAAATTTCCCTTGTATTTATATTTATATTTATATTGAGCCAAATTTTATCAAATAAATTGACTTGAAATGAATTTGTCAAAATGAAATATTGTGCTAAGGACAAAATTTAGTTTCTTGTAAAAAACGTAAATAAAGTCAAAATCACAGAATGTAAAATCAATTCTTACGGGTCCGTATAAGCTAAAATTACATATGTTTATGTCCATCTACAAAGATTTGCTGATCAGTCACATAAAAAGTTTTTTACTAATATTGGCCAAGGAAGTTCTTGGAATTTCAAAACCAATAGATATAATATTCCGTTAAGCTAATAAAAACTATAAATCTTTTGTAAATATCTTAAACATTGCATAGATAGCTGAATAGTTTCTAAAATTTAGGATGTAAACTAGTCAGTATCAACCTATGTAAATTTGGTTTAATTTCCCTTTTCACAATTCCAGCCCAAAATGCTAAGATAAAAGACTTCCATGCCACTTTCCTGTTTACGACAACCCTCTCCTGAAATATGTCTTTAGGTATAACTTCTTTTCATATCTTTCTATCAAAACTCAACAAGATAACCGTTATAAAAACAGCAGGTTGCGAAAAATTGTTAATCAATATGTGCCGATGTGCATATGCATTAAAACAATATCATTATGTACAAGTTTCCTACATTTACTGTCCAATCATATCAGTCTTTATACAGTAGTTTTGTATGCTTCGAAACAATTCTTAAATTTACCATGAAATATAAACAATCAATGGACTGCATCTAAAAGATGATCAAATATGCAATCATACTGTAACCATTCTTGATTATCGTTGACAAAGTTGTATATCCATACGAGTATGTTGAAAATGTTTTTCTTGGTCGTCAAATGCTTAAGTAATTTTGCCTTTTGCTAATTAACAGGAGAGACAATTAACATCCAAAGATGTTCAAACTCTTCGTCGTCAGAACACCCACCTTGATTCCAATCAGCTTGAACGAGACAAAACGCTTAACCACCTACGAACAAGAGTTGCGGTTCTTGAACAGGAGCTGAAAGATAAAGAACAGGTATGATGTTACCTCAAAGTTTATACCAAATGCGAGATTACACTGTATTATTGCATGTAAATAAATAAAAATTCAATTTTGGCTAATTTCTTTTTTTAACATGGGGATTGCCTCGCTTGCCTCCAAAACTCAATTAATTATAAGAACACTTTCCATTCTGTTTGATGAAAATACACTGGCAAGTGAGACTCTTCTGAATATGTAGGAATCATGAAAGGGGCCTGGAATCGGAAAAGTCTCAAATATTTTGTAAATGCTTGTCTCAAAAAACGGGAAATTGCTGTATTACATGTAAATAGTATTTAATATTGTTGATACATTTTATTGCAATATAATAATATATCAGAATGGTATAGTAAATATAATAATATATCAGAATGGCATAGTAAATATAATAATATATCAGAATGGTATAGTAAATATAATAATATATTAAAATGGTTAGTAAATATAATAATATATTAGAATGGTATAGTAAATATATAATAATATATCAGAATGGTATAGTAAATGGAGATAGGGGTTACTTATTTTCAAACAAATGTTTGTTTCAAATTAAATTTTAGTATACTTTGGTACACAAAAATTCAATTTTGGCAAATTTGGCAAAAAAAAATTTCCGAACAGGATATATAACGGCATTGCAAAGATTTCCTGATAATTAAGTATACTTTAGTGAAAATTAATTTTTTGCTTCGACTTGTAAAATAACATCAAGCAGCTGTGACATGAATAAAGGGGCTGTTAAACTCAGGAAAGTACGCAGAAAAAAGGTTTATCAACTTTTTTATGATCCACTAAGATAGGAATAACACTTTCCAATTCATGACAAGAGCTCCATTTATTAAGCTTTTCAAAACATTTTATTGTTTTATTCTTGTAACAGTGTTTTTGGAAGCCATACAGGTTTGTCTTCAGCGCTATCTGCGTAATAGTGAAGTTAGGTTAATTTAACTGCCTGTTTGTACATCAAAATCTTATTCCTGATTGTCTTTCTGAGTTTGTATCTTACCCATGGTATTTCCTGTTCATTTTGAATCATACCCATGGTATTTCCTGTTCACATTGGTCATTTCCAAATTTGAAATAAACATTCCTTAAAGATATGTATCATATCTATACAAAGAGTACATCATCCAAACCTGTGACATGTTTCTTGAAGATTTTTATGGATTCGTGTGTGAAAGTTAACTTGTATTTGTATATACCTTAGGTTATAAAGAGGAGTAATGAGCTGTTACATACTTGCAATGAGCAAAAGGTATTAGACAATCTTTTAGTTTTACCCTTTAATGCATAGCGTCCCCCTGGAAATGAATCAAATCATTGGTCATTTCTTTTCTATTTTTCTTTTTCCAGGGGGTTAATTATTTGATATATATAAGGTTAAATAAATAAAGCTTTTAAGACCCCCTGGTTCCTCATACAATTATAATACAACCTGCATATAACCAGGTTACAATACAACCAGCATATTACCAGGTTATAATACAACTAGCAGGTATATACTTCTCTTGAAGCATGAAACAACATTTATCAGAAGTTTATAAATACCTCTCTTGAAGTATGAAACAACATTTATCAGAAGCTTATAAATACTCTATCGAAGCATGAAACAACTTTTATCAGAAGTTTATAAATACTCTATCGAAGCATGAAACGATGCTATTGTTAAGATATATACCTTAGGTTATAAAGAGGAGTAATGAGCTGTTACATACTTGCAATGAGCAAAAGGTATTAGACAATCTTTTAGTTTTACCCTTTAATGCATAGCGTCCCCCTGGAAATGAATCAAATCATTGGTCATTTCTTTTCTATTTTTCTTTTTCCAGGGGGTTAATTATTTGATATATATAAGGTTAAATAAATAAAGCTTTTAAGACCCCCTGGTTCCTCATACAATTATAATACAACCTGCATATAACCAGGTTACAATACAACCAGCATATTACCAGGTTATAATACAACTAGCAGGTATATACTTCTCTTGAAGCATGAAACAACATTTATCAGAAGTTTATAAATACCTCTCTTGAAGTATGAAACAACATTTATCAGAAGCTTATAAATACTCTATCGAAGCATGAAACAACTTTTATCAGAAGTTTATAAATACTCTATCGAAGCATGAAACGATGCTATTGTTAAGATCTACTGCAAGTGATCACACGTTTTGCAAATTAAACGACAATCAAGATTAATGCATTATGAAGTGTTCTGGAATAATTATGTTGTCAATGTCACCTTTCCCTGCAGCATTCTTTAATTCAATTCCAACGAGCATGCGTGCGTGTCGAACGAGCATGCATGTGTATCGAATGAGCATGTGTGTGTATCGAACGAGCATGCGTGTATCGTACTATCAATCAACATACATAGAGGTTGTTTCATACCTCAAGAAAGTATTATCTTCTGTAATCATCTGTTTCTACTCATACGTTGCCTTGTTTACATTCAGAATCGGTTAGAGATTGACCTTGAAGAAAAGAGTAATCGAGTCAGCCAACTGGAAGCAACTGTTCGGTCAGTCTCAGCTGAAGTGATGAAGGTAAATAATATGCATAACCAAGTCTTGAAATATCTGAGAAAGGCTCTGTGTAGAAGAGAGAATATCACTAAAATGCAATGTTAAATGTATTATAGCACTCTTCTCTCCAGAGTTTGTCAATATATCCAAGAATGGAAGTTGCACAACTCTTGTTATGTTTCAGGAGGAAATAGAAGACTTAAAATTAAAGATCTTTCATGTCGTAACTTTTGGTAAACTAGAGGTTTTTAATTTATTTTTAAACGTTTATGAAACATCCAACCCAATCTATACTCATAACACTACTTGAGTGACCAGAAAAGTCTTCACTTTGGGTAACTACCTTAAAATTAAAAAAAAAATTAATATTCAAACTGGTATTTTAAAATAACAAGCCTACTAATTTTACTTTTAAATTAATATTGGGTACAATATTAACATTCATATATTCATCTATGTACACACAGCAGCAAAAGTTTAAGATAAATATAATCCTTGAATAGTCAACACTCCGTCTGTCTCCTACACAACACTCCGTCTGTCTCCTACACAACACTACGTCTGTCTCCTACGTTTTTTATGTCAATATTCCTCAGTAGAAGCTGGTAGAACCATTCTAAGAACATAGGTGTTCATAACTGTCAGGAAGTACGTTCTTGAATCAAATGAAGAGAAAAATTGAGGTTTCCTTAGAACACCTATTTTTTCCAGGAAGAGTGGCTATTCCCTTAGAATGCTAGAACACCGTTTTTCTAGGAAACGAGGTGGTTTCACTTAGAGCAGTTCATTTTTACAGGAAGACAGAAAATTAACAACTAATAGAAAAGCTTAATTTACCAGGAAAGGGAAACCTGGACTTTAAAAGAACTCTTTTCGCCAGGAAAGAGAAATCTGGTCTTTTGAACAGCTCGTTTAGCCAGGAAATCCAAATTTGTAATTTCCCTAGAACAGTTCTATTTGCCAGGACTGACACACGTCTAGAACACGTGTTTCCTAGAACACTTCCGTTGTCTGTTTTCGATTTCTTTTCAGAATTTACCTTACCGCAGGGCCTGTAAAGATAAGACGTTATCATCAAAATCTAATTATCGATCACTCTTTGGTGAGGTTTTTTCAGATATGTACCTTACTACTACTGTGGAGCCAGGAAACTTGTGTGTGTCCTTTTTCTAAATACAGTGAGAAAGTTTAGACATTGATATTACTACATCAGACCAAAGAATAGTTAATTTGAAACGTGATTTATGAATAACGTACCTTCAACAAACAACTTTGGATGTGGAATCTTCTTACAGTTGTATCAAACAAAAGCTCTTGGTGATCCATTCAATTTACTCGAGTCTCTCGGAAAACATTTCTTCTCTATGTTGAATAAATATCCAGTGTGTCTATGCTTTATTTTAAGCAACAACAGTTACGTAGATATGAACTCTTTAACGAATAAAACCTCCTTATTGTAGCAAAACCTTTATTTCTACACTTCATAATTACACGAAAAAGCAGGGGTTTATCTACACTATATGTTTAACTTCTTATGAACAAAGTTTAGACTCGCCTGCAAGTTATTTTAAACTTTAATGTGTAGTGTCCTGGAAAGGAATCAAATCAGTAGTCATTTCTTAACTATTTTGCTTTTTCCAATTACTGGAATATAATGTAAAATAAATTTGGTAAAAGCTGATATGACCCCCTGGTTCCAATGGAAAGTTTTATATAATCAGGAGGTATGCTCATGCATTAAATAAATTTAAATAAAATTTTCGTTGAGTAAAACTCTCATCACCAAATACAAATTTCGTCACTTTTACCCGACATAATTATAACTTTCGTTACTTTTACCCAACGTAATTATAAATTTCATCAGTTTTACCTGACATAATTATAACTGATAAGGTATATGTTTAGTGATTTCATATTTTTAATAAGTTCTTACTGTCGTCTGGTTTACATTAAACCTGGTATGATCTCTGTCTCGGATTCTATGTCACATGTAAGCTACGAACGTTTTGGATTCTATGTCACATGTAAGCTACGAACGTCTCGTATTCTATGTCACATGTAAGCTACGA
>JANTOQ010144262.1:0-15149 GCA_027564595.1 Bythotiara depressa | reverse complement strand
ATGTTAATAATAAGTATATATGTTATCTTCCTTTTCGAGTAAATCTTTAAAAAATGCATATTTAATGTGATGCTTACTGAGGTACAATGCCAGTGTAGTGGCACTTCTGTCTTACCTTGGAAAGTCTAATTTCCATCTTGTCAAGGGCCTCTGGAAGTTGAGTAAAAAGCTTCAGTAAGCAGGTCAAGGAAGATGAAGATGGCAAGTTGATCACTTGTGAATCCTATACCAAACCTGCAAAATAAGAAATCATCATGTGGGCCAGGGTGACTTGTGTCCCCAAGGGAGAAAGAGATGTTTGGTGAATTCTATGAGTTTGCCCCCATCAAGATGAAAAACATTCTTCAAGTTTCTTATGGATGGGAGGCTAATACCTGAAACTTAAGTGATGGCATATCTTTATTTATGTTGTTTCAACATCAATACAATAAGCATGTGTATTTAATCACATCATGATGACACAGTCTTTTCATATCATGGTGTAAATCATTTAATAAGATAACATGCTGATGTGTGCTGTGTCCTTTTTGTTCCTGTCTTTTGGCAAAGTTACATTTTCCTCACAATAAATCAACCACGTTATCCGACAGCAATTTAACCAAGACATCTTGTCTCTCATCCTAAAATTTAAGAATGTTGATTTTAAGCTTAGTAAAACAGAAATTGACTTGGAATGTTTAACAACATGTCAACTGAATGGCTTAGTTACCATTTTACATTCTCAGAACTAGAAAATCTTTTGTGGCCTTCAACGTTTTGAAACTTATGTTGATTTGAATATTTCTTATAATATGTATTAGAAAGTTAAAAGTTGGGAGAATTTAATCCAAAAAAAAGTTTTCTTGTGTGTTTGCCAGGTAATAAACGGGATACTGACTCTTTGTTTGTTCTGTACAGAAAATAATATAAAGCCCTTGGTCCAACACACAGACCTCGCAAGCTCGGTCTCCTTTAGCTGGGCTTTGTATTTCCCTGTACAGACCAAACAAAGAGTTAGTGTCCCATTATGTATGGTTCACAAATAGTGTTCTGATGGCTCTCCTCCATCTCACCTAATACTGTCAGTGATAGGTACATCTACATACAAACTGGCAAAGTTTTAGTTCCTCTTTTATTTTCTATTACATCTAATGAAGTAATTGTGAAGGATTTGTTTAGTTTTGTCAACATAATTTATAATGAGGACCAAAATATTTTATTCATTAATGTTCCACTTGATGAAGCCATTGGACAACTGTGTTTCATACTTTTTAACAGTAGTGATTTTGTTAATAATATACACAGGAATGATTCCACATCTTTGTTAAGACTTGCTACCAAAGAATCATTGTTTATGTTTACTGGTGAATAACATAAACAGATGGTGTGACATTGGGTTCTTCTTTAAGTCTTACCTTGGCCAGTACATTCCTCTGCTTTTATGAGACACAATGGCTTGCTGTATGCCCATTTTGATTTCAAGCCTGGGTTTTTCAGGCATTTTTTGTTTGTTACAATTATATATTAATTGTTCATTTAAGTAGGGCACAAGCAGTTGGTGATGGTCAAGCACTTTTAGACAATGGATGGATTGAATATGTGTATCCAACAGAAGAACACATATTTAAGGATGAATATATATTATACCAACCAACAAAGGTAATATTTCACAACTTAAAAAGAAAAAATCTATTTTGTGGTTATTTTATATTGCTGTAAGTCCAAGGTACTCACTTCCCTTCTTTTCATCTCTTCTGCTGCAATAAGATAAATATAATGAAAGTATCCACTTGTAATAATATTTGTCATATGGGAAAAACATATCTCATCATACAATTTGAATATCTATAGGCCAATTCATTTGGTAAACTTCAACTGTATAAATCAACAGCGAGATGTGTTATTTTGGTCAATTTCATTTTTTCTTTTGAATACTCCAGTGTGTATTATTTGTTATTCTAACGTATTACTATTAGTCATTTGATGTTGATGAACCAACCTGTGTTGCATGCTTTAAAACAGTACATTTTGTGTTATTTTGGTCAATTTCATTTTTTCTTTTGAATACTCCAGTGTGTATTATTTGTTATTCTAACGTATTACTATTA
Organism: Bythotiara depressa; assembly: GCA_027564595.1. NCBI lineage: Eukaryota > Metazoa > Cnidaria > Hydrozoa > Anthoathecata > Bythotiaridae > Bythotiara > Bythotiara depressa. The sequence continues at coordinate 13,062 of JANTOQ010144262.1, read as the reverse complement.
GTCATTTGATGTTGATGAACCAACCTGTGTTGCATGCTTTAAAACAGTACATTTTAGCTTCTGATGTATTTTTGTTGTAACACAAATGCTTTTCTTGAGTGACATCTTCCCACTTTCTCATCTGTGGTGGACAAGATCGGTTTTGAAATGTACCAGTTGTCTACAGTAGTTGTAATTATCGACTTGCTATTTAAATGCTCGAAACATTGTCAGATGTGTCAAAAGGTTTCTCAATTCTATTTATAATTATAAAATATAAAATATTCTTCAAAAAGTTTCGTTTGCTTCGTGCATCCAGTTGAAGAGAGAATTTTCAAAGTATGCCAATTAGTTTTGTGTTTTTGGGTATCAATTTCTTTAAATATTAAACCAAAACAAAATTGACGGGTTGTTTAAAGTTTCCCAAAGATAAATATTTTTTCAGACAGCAATTCTATTGCTTGTGAATTAGCAGATTTAAAGCATTCTATATAAATTTCCGACAAAGTAGTTTCAGAACCCGAAATTTGAATGACAATTTATTGTTTACAATGACTGTATATAAGATATAATTTTCCATATTAAAGCCTTAGTGTTTTTTTAGATGGCTCTACTTGAAACAGAGGCAGCTTTACTGACCTCGGAATTGTCAATGAGCGGAGATGATTCGGATGATTCAAGTCTTGATCGGAAACTCAATATACTTCATGATGATGTAGACTTTGATGATGAAGCACCAAAATGGTTTAAACTGTTATCAAATAATAGACCAGTGGTATGTTTCTTAGTTCTTTCTAATCTGAGCTTTTTAATGTGGATGGATGTAGTAGCATGTATCTATAATATAACACGAACCTGTAACGAGGTGAACATCTGCTGCCTTGTGCACTGGGCTGGTGGCTATAGTGACTGGTACTTGTCAAACATTGGTATTGAAAGTTTGTACACAGATCCTATTCGCATTTTCACCTACTCCACATTCAGGATCTGTTCGGATTTACTTATGATAGAACAGCTTAGTGGCTACGGTTGCCTTTTACTTTGAAAAAGTTACGAATGCTGGACAGGTGGTCAGCAGGATTTGCCTCAATGGTGAATTAGATGTGCTATTGTTCTTGTGTGCACTGTGAAATAACTTCTTTGACAGTTGAAAACTTTCAACTTCCCAAATTAATTCTATGTGCAGAGAAAATTGAATAGATAATACAGAGCAACTATTTCCCTAACGAAATGCAAATATAAGTGGGAAATTGACGTTTAAAAGCAAACGGTGTCACGCTAGTATCAAAGTCTACTTTTGCATATAGGAATTCCTACGAACTCCACATGTGGTAAAAATAGTTGGTAACTGAAGGGAAAGTTTCAACTTCGTTTGCAGAGCTTTCAGTCCTCTGATTTTCAAAAACTGGAGGAAAGAAATAATGCTATGGGAACAAGACTGAGAAAGTTAATCATGAAAGATTTAGTCTCGAAGTATATTTCATTTAAAACCAAGAAGCTGTTTCCAGCTGAACATCTGATGGGTTGATTCACATATTTGTACTTCTAGAAACCACCGAGCTAGAACTAGAGTTACCCACTTTTCTCTTTTTGTCTTCTTGGTCTCCCTTATTTGAGAATGAGGCTCGAAATTGTATGCTGATAAAATAATAAAAATCAAAAAATTAACTATGCCAAGTTTTATTCAAAGCCATTGCGATGATAACCATACGTTCTTTATTATTCTACTTGGATTGCATTTGTAAAGGTTTTTAATTAATAATAAACAAATGAGTGCACAGCCTTCCAAAAAGACCTATCTAGCAATACTTCCTCCATCTTTTTGATAATTTTTTAATTATTATTATTATTAATTATTAATTAACCCCAGACTCTTGTTGACTGGGTTTACTCAATTTACAAATGGCTAGTGACATTTTCCGTATTTTGTGATATATCTTGCGCACTCGCCAGAAAAATAACTACCATGCTCCTCTTGAAAAGAGATTCATTAATCTATTTTCCGTAAAAAATGTGAATAATCGAGAATAAACCTACAGAATCTGCCGTAAAAATGTGAATAATTGAGACAAGTTGCATTTCCATGGCGGTGGAGCTCATAAATACAACTCATAAATACAACAACAAATATATAGCGATTTTCTATCATTAAAAACTGTAATATAATACTGCTAAATAATGTTTTTATGATTGATATGCCTTTATTATATCTTCTGTTACTTTTTTCTATGGTTTCTGTGACTATAATATCAAAATTTCAGTGAAACATCCACTCTTCAACTTTTTCTAGCTAGCTTCCCCATGTTACAGAATCATCCTAAAAATCTAAACAACTACTACTACAATGCTGTATATGATGCATTACTAAATATGTTATATGGTTTTATAGATATCTTGCATAAAAAACATAATTTTTTTGGCATAACATTCCCCGTTTTTTATAAATTTTGGGCTTGCGCAATATTCCACTGGTAAAACTGAATATTCTACAGAAAGCCTACTATTTTACTTGTGCCAGATTGTAACACATTACAGCACATTGTAACCAGATTAGCATGTTTCAGTTATCTTAATTTACATTAGCATGATATGGTAAATATCATCTATCCTTTACTCACGTCATATTTCAATTATGTTAATCTGCTTCAACATACATTGAATGGATGAATGTTGGATGATGCCTGTTGAAGCAATGGTTGATACTCACTGTGTATCAAGAAAGTTTATGAAAGAGACTTATACATGCCGGTTAAGTTTATGACATGTAGTAACATAACTATCAATGCAGCTATCGTAACAATGTTTTTGAGATGACATTATAGTAAATGATAAGCTCACTGTGTCAAGAAAGTTTACGATATAAATGAAAGGCTTACAGATCCCGGTTAGGTTTATAAGTATGTAAATAGTTGTAAACTTGAATTATCAATGCAACTATTCTATCGTAATAAAACACAGCAAATGGTCAGACATTTGAATACAACACATGGAAATATTTAACACACACAGTATAAATTTTACACAGATTTACAGCGACTTTCTGACTATCAAAGTAATAGAAAAAACCTCATTAAAAACCATCTGAAACCCAAAAAATATTCCCTTCCCTTCTGTTTGCCACCAAGACTGACACATAGAGTCCATAAAAAATAACCTGTTGGTTTTTGTTAAAAATACAGATAAATATTTATGTGTCCTAGAAATTTCACACCTCTCTCAAGGCATTATAGATTTGTCTAAATAATACAAAAAACAAGGTAGAAATAGCATTTATATACATAAAGTTGCTTATTCTCTTGCCAACTCTGACATAAGGTTTATTTAAATAATACAAAAAACCAGGTTTAAATATATTTTATACATATAAAATATCACATTCTCTTGGGCTGACCCTACCAAAATACTGACAAATTAAAGCTGGGGAAAATACCTAGCTTGTTGGTTTATGGAAAAAGTACAGATGAATATTTAAGCAACACTTTAAAAATTGTAAACAGGTCTCAAGCTAAAGTAAGTTTATTTAAATAATACAAAAAAACTGGTAGAAATTCCCGAATTTTTACGTGGTTTCAATTGTTGACCCTCTGCTGTGCCAAGAAAGATCCAATGCAAAGTCAATTTTACGGAGTCTTATATCAAGTGCACCGGTTTGCAGCATGCTTTTGAAGTCTGACATGAAGCGAAAAATGTGCACTTTCGCTGATATATTGATAAATGAAAGCCTATTCTAAATATTTATAATATATAATTATAACATAATATATCGCAAGCAACAGCAGATCAATTACATAGAATCTAAATTGTTGAACAGCTGGATTCAACCCCACCAGTGGACCATGGTATCACTTCAGAATTGACTGATTGAGTGGATGTTTCAGGACTAATTCATGGGGGCTGTAATTACAATCAGGACTTCGTTCACAGGACCATCGTTCATAATATTCTAATTTTTGGTTATGGGTAATTTTTGGTTATGGGAAAAATGCGTAAATAAATAAAACTATTAAATAAATTTCGAACTAAGTTATTATCGAAATGTAGCAACAGACTGTTTTGATAATTTGACTGATTATTGTTGCTGTCACTATGCATCATACTCTTCATCAATGATATTGAACATAATACATAGATGCCATTGTTTCACAAATAATGTAAAATAAACGAAGAAGCTTACTAGAAACATTTCTGTGAACACTTTGAGATAACCACTAATAATATGGATCTTACAGCACTGTACAAATTCACACAAAGGAATATATCCAGCTACAAAGTTTGTTAAAAGGCCAAACAAGAAAGACTTACGTCTTTGACATCTGATGGTTATCGCTGGAGCATTCTAGTTGGGCTACATTTCAAAACAATACCGTTTTATATTAAATATTGTAAGCAAATTGCTACAACACAGATGTTCTAATGAAATGTGTGCATGCTATTAGCACTAGCATGGCTGTATGCTGCAAGACTTCTTCACTTTTAATCATGATCAAGAAGTAGACAGTCAACATCAGATAACTTGACTGCTGTTTAATTTGAATTTTCGTTAACTCGAAGCAGTTTTCTTAGTCACTTGAACACCTCCTACTTTTCCCTTTAGTGTTCAAATTACAGAACGTGTACTGCCTGTACATATTGTTTTGAGATTTTCTATATAAATAATCAACTTTTTCATATTAAATTGACTGTTTTGTAAGAAGTCTAAATTTTGCACTCTTTCAAGTGTCGTTTTTCGCAGTTTACATTAAATCTGTTTTGCGCAAATTTTTGGTTTGGCATTCCCCATTACATATAGTTATTTTAAGGGTGTATTTGGAAGTTTGTGTCAGAGTCTCTGGTTTTTTTGTAACAGTGTCATGCACTGAAATCGATCATTTTCGGCCTATTTTTTTACATAAATGGTCCAAATAATCACCCTATTACATTAATTTTTAAATTACACAGTCATAATATGATAATCTTTCTTATAATTCGTATAATTCGAAAGTAATACACCACTTTACAGTTTCATGTAACAAAAGAAACATCTGCTATTTCCGTTTTCTCCCCCTCATATGTTGTGAAATTTCTGTAGGTATCTACTTTAAAGACTTGACTTTGGCATATTAATGTAGGACACAGTATTTTAAGCATATTCTGACAAAAAAAATAAGTTTCATTTGCAGAAATAGTCAACTAATTCAAGCTTCCATTATCAGCTTATCTTAGTATAACATAGTAGATGATAAGCTCACTGCATATCAAGAAAGTTTATATATATAAATAAAATAAAATAAAAGGCTTACACATGCCAGTTAGTTTATAACATGTTGTAAACTTTAACTATCAATGCAGCTATTGTAACAATATTTGCGAGATAGTATATGGTATATGATAAACTGACTGCATACCAAGAAAGTTTGTGACATAAATGAATAACATTCTCTTGGGGCTGTCCCCCGCCACCAGTGACACAGAAATCCTGCAAAATACAGTGTGTTGGATTTTCGCAAAAACACTGAGAAATACTTAACCAATCTTCTAAAAGTTTCACACATGTCTGAAGGGATGTTAGTTTTATGGAAATCATAAAAAACAGGCTAAAAACGGTCTGATATACGTAAACTAGCTCGCTTTCTATATAAATTTCTTTAGACAAGTGTCACAAGATTAGCAGGCAAAGTTTAATCATCAGGCTAATGTTAAGAGGGAATCAGACTGAAAGGTGCAGAATTCAGGAGATTGTCAGATATGATAGGAGCTCTTTTGAAACACTGCTGCGGCTGTACCAACCAGCAGATGAATTAGTTTTGTGTGTCTGTAAAATTTGCAAAATGAACAAAATTATTTTTTCTGCCTAAAATTATTTTTTACATAAACTTTTGGAACCATTTTGAATTCTGGACTGATTTCTGGAAATTATACTTTATGATGTTACAAAGCATGTGTAAATGAACCAATTAGGCATCTAGTGAGTATCCTATGTCCAGCTGTGCTTATTTGGTGTGGTGGACTTCAGTATCAAAGTACCTAAGATCTAAATTTTTTAAGTTATAAATAAATTTTTGTCTCTTTTCTTTATATCTGTGGACACATTCAAATAAGTTGTGCTAATTGTGGCCAATTTGGCACCTTTTTCTAAATAAGTATGTCCGTCATTATAGCTGATTACACCAAGTTCTCTATAAGTACCACAAAATACTAACTTGAAAAAGGTGTTGTGTTTTGACATGTTTCAAATTTTTTTAGACCATGCAACCAACCAACCAATCAACTCTTACTCAAAAAAAGATGAAACTTAGTAGTGGCAGTATCTAGAGTAACAATGTAGATGTTTATACACATGAGAAATTTTATTCTTTAAATGTTTGTCTGTACAATGATGAGAGGTTTCCCCCAATATAACAAGCATTACAAAGGCCCAATGCAAGATACTGATGTTTGCAGGTGCAAAGCTGAAAGGGTATTTTCAGCAGCAAACAAAATAAGACAAAGCAAAAATAATCAGATACAGTGAAGAATCTTTGTAGATGAATGTGCTTTAATAATGTTTATAAACCAGGAAAGTTATTTTGGGGGTGTAATATATTTGGAGTTTTTTAACCAAAATAACGTCTAAAAAATTTAAGTACAATTGAAAGGGACACACATCTCCCCCTGTCCAACCAGCCATATTAGCCTACAATGTAAAAGATTTAATAATTTTGTCATTAACAGGGGACATTTTAGTAGTAAGAATTAAAAACTACTTTTAAAGAAACTTTTTTTCAATATTATTTAGTCAAAATGTCCAATTCTTAGTGAGATCAGAATGTTTACCTACATAATGACAATTTAAACTGCCCAGGTGTTGTTGAGACTGATTCTAGTTCTGGTGGTTCATTGGTGAATTTTGTGCACACATAATAACATAATAACTTTATTTAAAATAAGTAAACAATGTGTAATCAGAATTTATGAAAATATTTGTAAGATATTTTATTTTATATTGGAAGGTAACTTAATGAATAAGTCAAAATATGTTGGAAAAATTGAAAAGTGTTGTTCTTTTTCCATAAAGTTGTGATCATTAATTTGAATATTTTTCCATGATTTTAAACAAAATAAATCAGATTCCTGGCAAAGATTGTTATGTTGGCTTGTTACCTACAAAAATGTTTTGAGTATGTTGTTCTGATGAACATGTAAATAGCAATAGACATCATGATAGTAGACATTACAAACTCTGGCATTTAAATTAATTTACATGTTCCAAAACAAAACAAAATCATTTACCCGGAGATAGGTAAATGTTAGCCCAAATAATAGCATGATAATCCATGTTCCAGTCTTTCAGAAATTTTTATTAATAATTGGACACATGATTTTTGGTAGAAAGCAAGATGCATATTTAAATGAACAGCATGAATTATTTAACCAAAAAATATCAAGTGTATGTATCTCTGTTGAATGGGTATTTGGCGATATTGTACGTCATTTTGAATTTGTTGACTTAAAAAAAAACCTGAAAATTGGTTTAAGTCTGTTTACACGTGTTGAGAAAAACCTAGCTATTTTTTGTACACAATATTTATAATACTAATGACAACATTAATCATTTTTTATCTTTCATCATTTATTTTGACACAAACCTCTTTTAAGGCCTGGTATTGGAGAAAAATTTCCTGTGAATGTTGATCTTTATCAGAAGCCTATAAACACTCATTGAAGCATGTACCAATAATATAAGTTTGATTAGACATCAAGTTTCTAGCTTTGCAAATTAAATGACCATATAAGGTGCTGTTGTTGTTGATGTCACTTTTTTTATACATTTAACCCTTTAATGCATAAACATTACCTCCTGGTTATATTAAACTTCCCATTGGAAATCTTTATAATTTTATAAGGAATCAGGGGTCTGATCAGCTTTTACCAAATATATTTTACATTATATTTCCAATAATTAAGCCCCTGGAAAAAGCAAAATAGCAAAGAAATGACCAATGATTTGATCCTTTTCCGGGGACACTATGCATTAAAGGGTTAAAGTAAATTCCAACATGTAAATGTGTGTAATATAATATATAATGTATATTGTTTTAGTATATATGTTTCATGCTTCAAGATTTGTAATTAATAATTTGTATTATTTATTTTAGTATTTATTTGAATATTGAATATAGTCTTTGACTGACTCATATTATTTGATTTTTATAGGAAGAGGGTGAACTAGGTCAGAGTTTTGCATCACTGAGCCAAAGTCGCAAGTTCTCTGCAGGTATTTTATTAATTATATATAATTACAAACCAATTTATTGTTAAATGTAAGTGTAAATTGTCATCATGCTGCCTCACCTATCTGGTAATCTGTGATTTTACATTTGACAGTCAAGAAATTTTAGGTAAGTGAACATGTTATATTATCATGTGACTTTTTTGTATTGTGAGTTAAGATACAAAACATATTGTGAGATACAAACTGTATCAACATTTGATAGATTATGAATGATTGAAATACAGTAGGTATTATTAACATGAAATTAGCAACAGTTCAGAATTACATGTTCGTTTATCACACATGTTTCTGAAAGCTCTTCGTATTTTTAATCTCATTAGAAAATTAAGTAAAGAAATTGAAGTTATTTATTATATATAGTTAGCTATAAATAATTATCAATCAGGAATGGAAAATATGAAGAAAAAAATGGCACCGAGAGAACCACCAGTCAAAAATCGGAGACGAAACTATAAATATCACAGATGCATGTGTTAGCAAAACATCTTTCAGCATGTCACAGATGCATGTGTTAGCAAAACATCTTTCAGCATGCCAAATTCAAACAATACTCAAGATGCATGTGAATATGATACTCAATGTTATCAAGATGAACGTAGAATGCATAGATACAAAAATCGATTCTCTTTCAAGAGAAATCAGTGATTTAAAAGCATACAGTAATTTCAATGACAAGTCTTATGAAAAAAGATTGACTGCTGTGGAAAAAACTTTCCATTCTGAACTGAAAGATGAAAAATTATTACACGCGGTAGTGAAAGAACTACCGGTCATAAAAAAGAAAATAACAGATTTAGAGGACAGAAGCAGACAAAACAACTTGCAAGTTGATGGGGTGCCAGAACACAATGAAACGTGGAAAGAAAGTGAAGAGAAAGCGATGCAAATCTTCGAAAACAAGTTAAAAATAAAAGGAATAAAAATTGAAAGAGCGCACAGGACTGGCCACAAAGAAAGAAGAAGAAACAGGGCAATTGTCTTTAAATTAACATCGTTCAAAGATAAGCAGCGAATATTAGAAGAAGTGAGGAAAGCGAAAATATGGGAACATAAGATTTTTATAAACAAGGACTTTTCCAAGAAAACTCTGCAGTTATGTAAAGAATTGTTCGAAACAGCCAAATAAATCCATAGAAATAATGGTTATGCCAGAGTGGTTTATAACCGCCTCGTTACGACCCTGCCACGTGACAGGGAATCAAGAAGAGAAAATGAAAACATTCACGCCAATGGTTAAGTTTATAGTTTGTTTTTTATTTTTTACATGTTTTTATTATTGTTATTTCCTGTATACTGATCTTGTAAACCATGGATCCCTCACGTACAGATGACGAGAATTTTGAAAATATTAACTTCAATAATTTAAATTTAAGAGATCAAAATGTAAACAGACTCTGTAACCCAGATGATAACTTTTTTAATTCTACGGAATTTAAATACTCTAGTTCTCAATATATGTTGCCCAATGATTTTATAAATGAACAGAAAGGAAAAAATTATTCTAATTCTTTTTCTGCATTACATGTAAACATACGTTCCATGAAAAAATTTTTTGAAAGTTTTAAAAACTTTTTGTCCCATTGTGAAATGCATTTTACAGTAATTAGTATTACGGAAACTTGTTGAAAAACGATTGTGCAAAAAATGATACTAACTTTCAACTGCCTAATTATAACATGGTTCACCTTGAAAGAGCTAAAGACTGAGCAGCTGGTGGAGTGTATATGTTTATCTCAAATTCTGTTACTTATAAATTAAGATCTGAATTGTGTAACTCGAAAATAATGAAACACTTAGCATTGTAGTAATAAATAAGTCAATCAAAAATATTCTCGTCTCTACAACATATCGTCCGCCTACTGATAAGATGACTCCTTTTAAAAACTTAAAAAAAAACTTCTTTAAAAAAACTAAAACAACAAATAAAAGCATTTATCTCTTAGGAAACTACAATTTGAATGGATTTCATTATAGTATCAACACAAAAGTAAAAACCTTTTTTAACCACATGTTCCAACACGGTGTGGTACCTGTTATAGACAAAGCGACACACGTAACAAAAATTACTATAACAGCCATGGATCAAATATTTACAAACACAATATGTAATCAATCAAGTAGAACAGGTATTCTCAAAATGGATATATCGATCATTTTCCAATTTTTATAATAACAATTAAAGCCAATCTTGCTGAATTTCCAAACAAAACAACAATATTAAAACGTAAAATAAATAATACTATATTAGCAAATTTTAAAAACATTCTCAAAGAGATACATTGGGACGAAGTGACAAAAATAAATAATTCTATTGAAAGTTACGACGCCTTCTTAAATGTATTTTCCCACGTATATGACCAGGCTTTTCCGAAGAAAAAATACAATATACAAATAAAAACTAAAATTATGCCATGGATGATGAAATGCTTACTCAAATCATCCAAGAAGAAACAACACCTTTATGATAAATTATTGAAAAATAAAACGTTTGTAAATGAACAAAACTACAAAAAATATGAACAATTACAGTATTTGAAAAAGTTACGTTTTTCTTCAAGCATCATTATTACAGCTCTCTGATTATTAAGTACAAAACAAACATTAAAAAGACTTGGGTTGTAATTAAAGAAGTAATTGGTAAAACCAGACTGCACAACTCCTCACTACCACGAAGATTGTTAATTAACAATAAACATGTTTTTGACCAATTGTCTATTACTAATAACTTAAATAATTATTTTGTGAATGTTGGAAAATATCTAGCAGCAAAAATACCCTTGAGTAGCAAACCATTTTACAAGCTATTTAAACCAGTATCAAGATAAATTAAAAGAAACAGATCTTTCTGATAAGGAATTGCATGATGCTATATCTTCATTAAAAAGTAATAAAAGCGCAGCTTTTGATGATATTAATGGAAATGTAATTAAATATGTTCGATATGAAATTTTTCAACCACTAAAACATATATTTACTTATTCATTAAATCAGGGAATTTTTCATGATAAATTAAAAATAACATGAGTGACTCCCGTATTTAAAGCAGGCGATGAAGCATTAGTAAAAAATTATAGACCTATTTCTATACTTCCAGCGTTTTCTAAAATAGAACATATTATGTATAACAAAGTTTATAAGTATATTATTACAAAACAAAATAATTTACGATAAACAATTTGGCTTTCAAGCATCCTACTCTACAGACCATGCAACAATCCAATTAGTGGACCAATATGCAATTAATTTGAAGAAGGTAAATTCACATTAGGTGTATTTATTGATTTATCAAAAGCATTTGACACAGTCGACCACGAGATACTCTTCACAAATCTAAGCTATTACGGCATTCAAAATAACGATCTAAATTGGTTTAAAGATTATCTAACTAACAGAAAACAATATATTTCCTATGATCAAAACAAAACAGATTTGCTCCCAATCACATGTGGAGTTCCTCAGGGTAGTATACTAGGACATTTACTATTTTTACTATATGTTAACGACTTATATAATGCCTCAAATACTTTAAACCCGATAATGTTTGCAGACGATACAATTTACTCTCATAAAAATATAAAAACTTTATTTACCACGGTCAATAAAGAACTAAAAAACATACATGAATGGTTTAAAGCCAATAAATTATCTCTCAATGTAGATTAAACAAAATACCTTTTATTTCACAGGGATAAACTAAAGGATGATTTTCCTTTAGTTCCGAAATGATTGAAAACAAAATATAAAAAAATATTGGTTTATTATATAAGGCAATGTGTTTGCTTGACAAAAATGCTCTTAGAAATATTTATTTCTCACTTATACACTCGTATATAAACTATGCAAACATAGCATGGGAAAGCACAAGTAAAACAAAACTCACAAAAATATATCGTAAACAAAACATGCCATAAGAATAGTACAGAATAGAGATAAACAGACTCATACCAAACCATTGTTCTATTCCTAGCATGTTTTAAATGTTTATCAAATAAATATACTTCAAAATTGTTCTATTTATGTATAAATTAAAAAAACATTTTTTGCCAAATATATTTCAACAAAATTTTAAAGAAATTGGTCATAAATATCCCACAAAATATTCAGATAGTAACTGTTAACAATTTTCTATATCCTATCGTGGACCTAAATTATGGAATATTTTTCACTGCTATAAACAAACACACTCCATCTTTATGCAGTTTCAAATTGTCGCTCAAAAAATTACTTTTAAACATTTAAAATGAAGATGATTACTTTTAAAGTTATATTTCAATATCGATGCTAGGAATATACTTCTGTTCATGCAAGTTAACAAACCTCTTGAAGGTTTATGAACAAAAGGTGCCTGGTGATAAGACTCTTTATATGTCTTCTACGGGTCCCTGCCATGTATTTATTAAAATCTAGCTAAAATAATTTTTAGTATTTTTATATACACGACTTTGTTTTCATTGTAAATATTATTTTGTTAAACAGCGAAATATAAACAAACAAACAAAGGTTTTTCATTGTAAAACTTGGAATCTTTACAGAGTTTACATACACAATATCTGTTTAAATATGATATGGGCATTTCTGGTATGTTAAAACAAATGGAATTTTTTTTGTTCTCATAAATTATAACAAATATTTTCTTGTGTACTTTCAACATGTGTGACTGTCTTTAGGAAAACCTGCCTTGTTGAAATCGTGGAAATGAAATCCATGATCGTGTATTCCATCGTGGTTTTTCAAGCTTAGAAAACCATGAAATTAAAAAAAAAACACGAATTATTTAAATACACGATTTTTAAAACCACGAACCACGATCGTGTATTTAAAAGAAATGTTAA